>PITB01034638.1:0-12953 GCA_004024585.1 Paradoxurus hermaphroditus | reverse complement strand
TCCATCAAGCAGGAAGCAGAGCCTCCCGCGGGGCCCCCAGCGACCCAGACCTGGTCCTGCGACTCAAAGTCACGTCCGGTTTGTATCCACGCTCCCTTCTTCCACGCGGTCCCCTGGACGGGCGCCCCTCTCCGGGCAGCACCTGCTCCTTGCCCCCTTTCTGGGCGGTGAAAGCGCCCAGCCGTCTTCACCACGCATTTGTGTAACATTCAATATTAATTGCTCAAATTACTTTTATTTTCGGGAACGACGGTAAATTTCAAGCGTTTATGAGGCGACAAAAAAACCTTCCCTGTGCTTAAAGGCGGTACTGGTTGTGAACGTACTGGAGACACCGGCTTTTATAGAAGAGCTTAGGCAAGAAGCATGGTTAATGGTGTCATAAATAGTAGTATAACTTTATTAAAATGGAAAGACAATATTCAAAATAATGCAACAAAAATGAATAAAATCCTTTGTCCAACACTGTACACATAATGCAGAAATCAGTGCATTTTTCTAAAGCATGTCTTAACCTTCATGTAGTTCATACTAAAATATAAGCTTTAAATAGCTCAAATAATATTCAGCAGTTTAAACTGTAAACAGCTCGTTTAACTGTTAAGAGAACATCGCAGTAATGTACCTCCGTGAGTGAGCACCTTGTCTTTCGTGCCTGTCTACACAACACACACGCCTCGAAGCACGCGGGCGTCTGAGCGCCGGCCACGGGTCTCCCCAAATCCGAGGGACACGGCGGCCGAGAGAGTCTCCGAGGCGGAAGCACGGGGACGCGGCCCGTGGCGTGAAGACCACGCTGCGCTCCTGGGCAGAAAGGTTTTACGTGGAAAGCCAACAGCCCCCAGGAAATACTGAACGGGAACCAGCAACACGAGGCCAGCTCGTGTTGTCCATGCTCATTCACACAGTCTACAAAAACCCACACGGAAACACACACACGCCCCCCTCCCCCGCCCCGGGGACTCCATCACACGGCCGACGGGTTCCCGACCGATTCAGTCGGACACCCTGAGCCCTGGCGACCGGTTGGCTTGTCCGGGGCAGTCTAATGTGGCGCCCCTGTGGCCGCGAGGCACACGCCAGACCGGGCCACCGCGGCGGGCAGGACAGAGCAGGGACCGCTAGCTTCCCGTCTTTCGAGAAGCGGGGCACACACGGGCGAGCGCGTGGCCGCCAGACACGCCGCCGGCCTCCCCGGGACGAAGCAGAAAGCAGAGCCCGGCAGGACCTGGGTCCCAGGAGGACTTCCAGGCTGCGCAGGCAGAGCCTCGGCAGGGACGTGCGCCCTGCCCTCGGGGACAAAGGCAAAGTTTAAAGGAGAACATCACTCGCCCAAAAGCCTGAATGTTTCAAAGTCACTAAGCAAAAAAAAAAAAAAAAATTTTTTTTAGGATTCTGATCTAAACAATACTGTGTTTTCTTCCATTTGCTCAATTTTCAGTCAGGAGCCGCCCCCAGCTCTCACCGTCTCGCCATTCGGAATATAAACTACTCTAAGGCAGCAACTAAGGGGTTAGCCTGCAGCTCCGGTCCGTGGTCCAGCTCGAGTCTCTGCACAGGCCTGCGGTGGATGCGCGCGGCCAAGGTTCCCCGGCCGCCCCTCCCCCCGCGCCGGCACGCCTTTCCATCAGGGACCGGAACACGCTCTGCTCCAAAGCCAACGCGATCCGGGACTCTCGGCCCGAGGTCGCCCCGCGACCGCCCCCGCCCTTTCTAAGACGGAGGGTTCGACTGTTTTACTCTGCAGTCCGAGACGCTTTCCCGCGATCCTCCGTCAGCCCGGCGTTCGCTCCGACGGGATCCCCGCCGAACCGCGACCCTGAGGCCTAAGGAGACACCACATAGGACAAGTGTTTACGCTTCACGTGGCCCCCCAGATCCAGCTTGGTCTTGGAGTCCAGCTTCTCCGCGGCCGAGGCGGTGCCGCAGTCAGCAGACAGAGGCTGGCTGTGGGTGCTCGAGTTTGTGTCCTCGGCTTCCCGGAAAAACTTCTCGAACTTGTCCAGGTACGGCGGCCTCTCAGGTAGCAGGTAGTAGTGTGTGGAGCTAGCCTTCTTCCCGTTTTCGATGATGGGCAGGATGCACGGGACCTTGTTGGTGGACCCTTCGCTGTTCTGTCTCTGCAGGGCTTTGCTGCTCACATACTTGGGGTCGGGGGCAAAGCTCTGCGTGGGGGGCATGACCCCATTGAGGTAAGACGGAAGGCTTTTGGGGCTTGGCGTGCGGGAGTTGCTCCGTGACAACGGTTCCCGCGGTGGTACTTTGGGAGGCCGGTCTTCGTCGCTGTAGGTGCTGGAAGTAACTTCCGCCGACCACCTTCTGTAATCTGGCTTCGCGGGCCGAGGAGGTATGGGGACCCTGGGGGGCACCTCGGGCTTGTCTTCATCGGAGTTCGGGGAAGCTCTGTGGACGTGGCTGGATACCCTGATGGCCGGCTTGTTGAAGGAGCCGGCGGGGCCCGAGTGAGACCTTCTTAAGCGTCGGTGGGCCTGAGGCGGAGCAGGATTTGCACTGGGCACGCCCCCGTCCTGCTCGGGCGCCTGGCTGAGATCGGCCGCGGAGACGGCCGGGGTGTGGAAATACGCGTAGTTGATCTGCCCGCAGCCCCGGAAGCTTCGCCGGCCGGGAACGTCGTACTTGAAGCCGGAGAGCGCGCAGTCTCCAAGGAGGAAGTCCGTGTCCGAGCTGGTCAGGAACTCTACCTCGCAGTCTGTCTCGTCCAGAGAGAGGTCTTCAGAGATGGGCAGCGGCGGGAGGGGCCGGGAACCCCGTTCACAGAGGGCCGCGCAGGGGAAGGGGGAAGGGGGGCTCTTGATGGGTGTGAGAGGAGGCGGGGAGGCGCACGCCCCGTTCACCGAGAGTTTCTTAAAACCGCACGCGACCCGCTCCTCTTCCCGCTGCCCCGAGCGCTCACCCGGGGGGATGATAAGAGGGGCCGGGCTGGGCTTCCGGGAGGGGCCGTTTTCTGCCAAGTGGCTGCCGCTCCTCGGCGCGGATGTCGCGGCGCGCCCTGGAAGGCACGAGAGAGAGGTTAACGGAAGAGCCGCGGTGCCCTCCCCGGCCGCCCGCGCCCCGACGGCTCTCTGCCGGGGCGGCGAGCGCTGGGCTGCGGCGATCCCGAGGACACCCAGGCGACGGCCCCGGGTGTAATTAGAGGCCGGAAGGCGGCTAACGCACGTGATCCGGTTCAAAGAGCAAATTATCTCCTCTATCGTCCTTGGCCGAGCGCACGGCGCACACCCACGCATCTCGGGCAGGCCCGGTGACGTGTGCGAGCCCCGCAGCAGGGAGCAGCGTGTAATTTACGCGAAGACCGCACCACCCGGCCCAGCCGTCTCGGAGACGCGACAACACGAGGCACGCCGGGCGTGAGGGAGGGAAGGCCGGGTCCTCGCTGTCGGCGCCGTCACGCCATTAGGAGCGCGTGCACCTGCCCGCGACGTGCTAAGCGCTCTGGACAGAAAAGCGAGGGCCACGCTGTTCCCACCACAGGCACGAGACAGCAGAGAACAGCTTCCTGAGGGTTCACCCACGCGTGCGCCCCCTCGTCTCCCTCGCACAGGTGCCCAGTCGCAGTAAGAAAGGGGAGCGATCTGATCCAAGGTCTCCAAAAGTCAAATTCGGAACAGGGCCGGGCTTAGAACCCGCGGACTGTGAAAGGCGGCGCTGCCGGACACAGGTCGTCCGTCCGTCTGGGAGTCCGTCTGGGAGTCGGGGAAGGCGGGGTGGCCGCCGGCCTGGCGCGGTTCTCTTCAGAACCTGCCGCCACTAGGGGTCAGGCTACCGCCGGCAAGAGTTCAGGTGGCTCGTCTCCTCACTTACGTCGCCCTGGAGGACAAGCCGTCCGGGCCCCACCCGCCGCCGACCTCCCCTCGGAAGCCCCGGCTTCCTGCCCGTGGATTCGCGGGGCGCGTACCGAGAGACGTGAGGTGCTCCTGGGCCGAAGAGTTGAGGCTGTAGGCCATGGTTATCGGGTCGATGTTCAAAAAGTGACTGAAAGGGAAAGAAAAACGCCTTGGTCCGAGGGGGTACCATGGAATCCTCGCTCTCGTCTGAAGAGCGCGGGTTTAGAGCCAGCAGGGGCCGCCCGTCCCGCACTTACTTCTCCAGCTCGCCGCGGCCGCCCCAGCAGGCCCTCACGGTCCTCAGCGCCTGGCCCTCGTGCAGAAAGCCCGTTTTGAGCGGGACGCGAATCTCCTGGGCAGCAACCCCTGCCGTGGACATGGCGCCTTCCTCTGGAGGCCTCCTCACCGGGGACGCCTGGGGAATCTGTCACCAACCGGCAGCTTGCGTTCCCTAAGGGAGGGGGAGAAGGCGGAGATGAGAGAAGAAACCACTCCGAAACGCCCACCCCTAGCTAGCATCAGAGAATCTCCGGGGACGACGGACAGGAAAATTTAGTTACCGACGGTCGTTTAATTCCGACCTTTTTGCACGAGCTAATTCTCGCGTCTCGCGATGGTACTTAAATGGAGACATTAAGGACAATTTTTCGGGGGGAAATACCAGTCAAAGCTTGGAAACGTTTCCAGCAAAGTGAGCGATGGCGTATGGCGGGCGACGGCGGACCCCCACGGTGGCCGGACGGGCTGGACGACACCTCGCGCCCCCTTGTCCCCAGCACACGGTCTCTGACCTCCCATCCGACCTTCCAGGGTGCGGAGGTCGAGGCCGTGGAGCTCGCCGTCCCCCGAGCCAACTAAGTGATCTCAGAAACGGCCGCGTTCAGCGCTGCTGCGCCAACGCTCACTGAAGCCCGGCGCCTGGACAGGAGCGCGCCCACGGCGGCCCCGGGTGTCCCCCCGGCCTGGCATCTGTCTGCCCGCCTGTGTTTCAGGCCTGGCCCCAGGAGGACGAGTTCTCCAGGTCCTGCCTGCTCCAGAACGAAGGAAGACTTCCAGGCGAAGACGCTCGTCGCCATTATTCTATAAAACTCGAGTTCTGCGAGGCCACTGGCTCCGGGGGGCCTGGCCGGCGTCCTCCCTCCAGAAAGACAAACTTCCGGGCACATTCTTCACATTCTTCCGCGTGAAGCACCCGGGATTCGCTGCGAGGCAAGGATCAGGGAGGGGAAGTAAAGCCTTTTTCTCCATCTAGTAGTGCCTCAGTGCGGGAGGGCCCCCGCCCCGTCCGACGTCCTGGGTCTGCGGTCCCCCAGGCCCCACGGCCTCTTTCTAGAAGTGTTTGTTAGCATCCATCTCCACTTCCTTCAAGTATCACGTTCGCTTACAGTCGGTCGAGGCTTTTTTTCTTGTCGACACTAGGACACAATCTGTCAACTCTCTGTGCAACACTGACCCCTTCCGGGACGTGCACGGCCACTTGGTAAGGCTCGCATTCTCTCACCAAGCACGTGTGTGCCCCCCGAGAGCCGCGTGGCGTGCCGAGGACTGGGGATGGCTCAGATGAGCGATACATCCGTGGTGCGGGGAAGGGGGCGCACAGGCCATTCTGTTTGGTTGTACGGGCAAATCTGTCACCCGCTAGACCGCAAATCCATCCAGGAAACAAGCTGGGTCCCGATTGTCACTACCTGGGATGTCGGAGGCATTTAAGAAGCCGCCGCTTGCTGGACGGCTGACCGTCCGACCCCACCTGACTTTCACCATCGCCAGTACCCAGTGTATACGAGGAATAAAGCACAGAGTCTGGTGTTTTAGCTACAGAGCTAAAAAATACCCTGCAGGTGTTTACTGTTGGTTTCTCCTGCAGAAAGAAACGGAGAGCCAGCAGCCATGTTTCGGTGACAGAGTGCGGATGGCTCCCGGTTACCGGCCCTCGGCTTTCTACCCTCCGCAGGCCAGCCGCTTTGATACATTAGGCAGAGACTTAAAGAGGTTTCAAATATCATTTCAAAGAGTCAAGCATCCTTTTTCTGTGATCTGTTGCTCAGAGACACAGGATTAAGAACATGGGGGAAAAAACCCCACCATTTAAGAAATCTAAGTTACTGGCAGATCGTCTTCTGATTTTTCATTTTTGGTCTTTAGAGGACTGGAACCAAACACATGTGTTCTTACTTCGTCTGGATTAAGGAAATCCACAAATTTTTTTTTGAAAACCCATTTTTAGAGAAGCTGCTTGGCGCTCCCTCGGGGCACCTGGCCCGCCGGCGTGCGGCGCTTTCCCGGGGCGCCCTGCAAGCTGGGGCAAGACCACGGGGGAGCGCCGCAGAAACGAAAGGCCAGAGAGGAAGAAGAACGTGGTATTTAAGTAGTTTGAAAGCACACGTTTGGAGATCACTCATCCAGATTACAGGAAAATGCCGCGGGCGATTCTGGAGGCCCAACCCCCACCTGTCTGCAGGCCAGCAAGTGCTCTCGTAATTACTGTGTCAGCCTCCTAATGCCATCTAAATCTCAGCTTTCAACAGAATGATTGTGTAACTATCGCCTCTGCTGGAATGGCCTCGGAATTCTAAACTCATATTTCAGTGGCCCCTTAAAATTTTGTATACGTTCTCCAAAGTTATTTTTTATTCATTGTTCCCATGGCCGACTTGTTAGCTTTCTTAAGCAAAAAATTTTTTTAGTATAAAAAGAATTGTGTTCACTAAGCCAGCTCACTTCTGACCACAATAGTGTCTTTGTGTATTCATGGAAGGTGACCTGCCTCCACACTGCAATGGGGAATTGTGAATGGGGCATGTTATGAAACTGTCCGGACTTCCTACTCGCTTGCTCGGAGAAGCGCGGAGGGAAACAGAGCTTCGTGTTCTCTTTTGGAAAATAACTTCCAACTGCAGACTCGGGAAGGGGGGACCTGCTGTAGGTCTGGGAGCAAGCGTTTCCGGCCCGGCCCTGGGGATGCCGGCGGAGGCAGGAGGCCACCTGAAACTCCTCCACGCCTCTCTCGGAGCTCCCCGAGTCTTCCACGCACACCCCTCCTAGGGAAGAATCGGCCAGGTCAACCCGAAGTTAAAGAGAGACCCCACTGAGCCGGCGTTACAAGTCTCGTTTCTGTGTCACGGTCAAGCCGGGTCTTCCTGACGATTCGTTAGGAAAGCAACTGCAAAAACGCCCGTGCGTGGGCAAGTCAGTCTCTAAGTACGGGGTGGCATTCTGTCATGAGACACAAAGTAGGAAGGGGAATGCGTGCCCAGGCAGCGCGGTGTAGGACAGGATCTAAATGACCTTGGGCGTGAGAACTTCCCTAAAATCCATGAATGATACCCGCTAAATACCAATCCCAGATAAGAACGTCTTTTTCTTACCAACATCACTTTTTTTTTTAAATTCAAGACGAGATGTAATATCCCCTAACATCACCTGTTTCCTGTGCAGCCCTGTATTTTCTCTCCTCGCAGCCCCCTTCCTCCACCCCCCTCGGTTTGGATCCACGTCCAAGGCCCCAACTCTACTAGGCTCCTCAGAAGCTGAGTCTCCGCTCCAGCCCCGGCTCAAGCTTCCACTCTGCATTTCCTATTGTCTGCTGGTTCTCTTGCCACTGGGACGGGCCTCTGGTATCTGCAGCATCTGCAGACCAAACTCCTGTCACTTACTTCACCCCCCACCCCCTTCCCAAACCAGGTCACGGGTCCACGAGGATCAAGCTTCTATAGGCACCATTTGTAACTCGAGTTACAAACAGATACACATTCAACTACCAAGTTCCATAGCCTATTCCTTATGCTGCTTCTCAAACCCATCTTCCTTCCGTTCACCGGTATCGCTCTGCCCCGCGTGTGAAATACCCAATTCATCCTGCGCACCAGGACCAGATCGGTAATCCTGAAAAAGCGCTCGAGTTCAGATTTTCCGCTGCTCAAAAATCTTCAAAGGCTTCTGAATGACAGCTCTTCAGGGGAAGGCCTCTAAAACAAGGCAGACTCTAATCCGCCTTTTTCATGCTCTGGCCTCTCTCCTCCCCAAATCTCTGTTAGAATTCACCTTGTCCTCGAAGGCCGCCTGTCCTACCGCCTTCTCCGCTCACCGGTTCCCTTCTGAAAAGCCGCGGCAGACTCTATGTTCTTAGGTGATTTTGTGGCGTGCCTGGACTCCTTGCCCATCCTCCAAATCTTTGGGGGCTTCCTCCCCCCTTCCTGGGTAGATCCTGGCATCATTCATTTCCAATAAATATTTACTAACTCGATATTGAGAAAATCCTCATCTCGTTCTTAAGAAAGTAATGACAGGACAGATTCATGTTTACTGCAAATCAGCGAAGAACTAAGGGACAAACCTCCCGATAATAATGTAACAAGTTCAGGGAAGTAGCAGGTAAGGAATTGTCACTAATTTTGTTTCCGAAATCCAAAGCAGACCACTGGCAGACTGGGTAAAAACTCTAAGCTCAGGTGGTTAACAAGGTCACTTTCTAAATTGCCTCCTGACGCCGTAGATGTCCTGAAGCGACCAGGGAAGAGCTTTCTGAAAATAATGAATTTCCACCTGGTCTTCCACACGCTTCCTTTTTGCACCTACTGTTTCCGCTGCTAAATGAAAGGTCACTTTCCTTGAAGCAAACAAAACAAAAAAGGCTACACCACGAAGCACACGTACGTGCTTCATTCCGGTGAAATCGCCTGCCTTGAGCTCCGGGGAAGTCACTTGGACTTTTTTTTTTTTTTTAAACCAGGCTACCTTAAGAGGGTAACCTAGATATGTTTACCTTGCCACCAGACCTCATTAATAAATCTCAGAAGCAATCCACAAGAGGGGGAGGGGCACATTTTTGTCATACAACTCATCCAGTTCTGCCCAGTGCTTCCTTATTTAAAAGTGTGATGTAATTTCCTTCTTTCAATCTGGTTTTAGAACCTGATTTCTGTTTATTCAGGGTGATAAATGGTCTTTTCAACCTTACTTAACAACTACCTACGCGACTATTTCCTTACCAAGGGAGATACTGCCTCACTAAGGGAGAGAGAAAAATCACCAATCCTACTGAGAGCCAACAATTTGTAAAAAAAACAAAATGACCCAAAAAACCAAAAAAACTGATTTTGGAGCATGACAAATTCCACGATTTTAGATAAGCCAACCAAACAAACCAACATCTGCGTGTTTATCCTCAGTCTGAAAAGACCTAAAATAATCACCTTTCGGAACATTAAAAACAAGACAAGATCGCATCATGCTTACTGCGATCGGTGTCTCGAGCACTAGCGGCCACGCTGCCTGACACGCCGAACATCTGGTCGAGCGGTTTCACGGCAGCGTAACTTTCGTTAACAATATGAGAAACTTCCTGATTTGCTATCCGTCGAGCCCGCTCCGTGTCCAGGGCGGCCGCGGCGCCGTGCGAGCGGCCTCCCTCGCTGAGCAGAGGCCTCGCCACGGCCGGAGGCCTCAGTTCAGGCTTCTCCTCAGATTTCCCTTCCACACACGACGATGCGATGATTCGGGCGGGGGGAGCGGGGGGTCCAGAGTGGCCTCCGAGGTACCCTGCCGCCGCCGCAAGCTAAGCGGCCTTCGTATTAAAAGCAAAGAGAACTCCACGCCTTCTATATTGTCGATCAACACAACGGAATTCAAACGCTCCTGCAGGGCTTCCAGGTAAACGTGCGGCTGCGGCAGCCACGGAGGCGGCTCCGCGCCTGGGGACGGACATTCCGTCCCCTGCGGCTCCGGTCCCCTCCTCTCTCCAGCGTGGGGCACAGAAAGGCCCACTTGTAGGGGGGCAACAAGGAAAATAATTTATCTTCAGACTGTCAAAATCGAAGCTAAGTGACCTAATTTCTGGAATAATTCAGAGTATTTTCTAGCCGAGTATTTTAAGAAACGGCAAACTAACAAAAAACCTATTCGTTCAACTGCACAGCCGTCAACAGGCTTTTGATTCACCTCGCGTCCCACAGCCTTCGTGCGACGGCCCAACGGAGGAGAGCGGGGATGCAGCCTCCTGTCCTTTGTGACTCTTCCTACAGAGCCCCGGCCAGCGGCACGAGATGGGAAAATATTATTCCTTTTAGACACACACAGAAGACATTTCCCAATGGAAAAGACACGTGGGTTCTATTCTAATCTTGATGACAGTGAGCACAATGGTCTAACGATGGGAACGGAGTCTTTAAAACTTTGAATTTATTTAATGAGCAATGGAGTCACCCAATGGGTAACTCCAGATCGTTACAATGAATATAAAGCCAGTAAGAATAACAAACTTATCTGACAGGCTTTGTTCTAGGTGATTTATACCTATAACTTATTTAATCCTCTCAACAACCCTGTGGGGCGGGTTACTATTATTGCCCTCATTTACAGACAAGGGGCTGGAGGCCCCGTGGCGTTCAGTAACTTGCTCCAGGTCACAGCTGGCGGATGCTGGGGCTGAGACCTAAGCCAGGCTCTCACCACACCACTGGCCTCCACGCCCCTCAGGCTCCCAGACTGGGAAGAAGACCCGACCCACTGCAAGCTGGTGTTAAGGGCGGCTCCGACCAACTTTCCCGGGGATTTGCTGCTTGTTAATGGTTCTTCTCGGGTAACCCCTAGACCGTGAAAGTTCCTGTTTTACTTTACCGCCCTCAAATTCTCCTGTGAAAGTTATTAACTGCAGATTTGGCCTATGAATCCTCTAGAAGGGTGGGTTACGGTATCAATTTTATACCCTGGGACCACTTCAAGCGATTCTTCTGTAGCCCTCAATCTTTAATGATACACTGACGCCCCACCGTTACATAACCCGGTACAGCACGGTATTTGGGGTCACGTGGGTCTGTCTTTACCCACAGAAAGGAGACACGACACACGCCCCACGGGCCCCCTCTCGCCACACTCTCTCGGCAGGGACCCCCGCGATGGCACTGTAGTCAGGCTCTATTCTGGAGCCTGGAATTAAATAACAGAATATCCTGTATTGGTAAAGCATGCCACAAATCACGAAGCACTTTCTGACACACTGTCTCACCTGACCCCACGACATCCCTGGAGGAGGAGGAGGGGGAGGAGGGGGAGGAAGGGGGAGGCGGCGGCGGCAGGGAGGAGAGTCTCCATTTTGCGGATGAGGAAGTGAAAACATCTTTAATCCCGCGCTTCCTGAGATCCTTCCAGGCCTCTCCTGTCCCCTCCGCTGCATCTTCAATTTAGGCAACAACCTCCCTTCTCCTGCCATGTTCTTACTTATAAATGGGGAAACGGACGCAGGGATGGCGAAGTGAAACGTACGAGAGAGACCTAATCCAAAGTCAACCGCAGCGAGGGGAACCCCACTCACAGGGTCTCACTCACAAATTCTTAGAGGGCGAGGAGGAATTAATTTCATGAGTCTTATCAGATACGAGGCTAGTGAAGGAGACAGGGCTGCTGCCCGAGGACGTCTCAATCTAATGAGGAGACAACCAGCAAGCAAGCAATTTCCGACTGTGGTAACTTCCAAGGGAGGATCGGGAAGGGAGACGGGATGGGGGCAGGCGGTGAGGGAAGACCTCTCTGAGGTGACTTTTTCAACTGAAATTTAAGGATGAAAAAGAGGCAGCCATGAGAGGAGTCAGAGAGCATTCCATGCAGAGGGAATGACACTTTAAATCACCCCTAACTTGTCAATTTCATATTCTGTGACTCTCCCATAAGAGCTCTGGACAAGGTCTTCCCATCCTCACCATCCTACCGCTTCCCTGCTCCGGAAGTTGAATCCTGGTGCTCTGGAGCGGGGAAGGGCTGAATCCGCGCAGCCAGAGCCCCGTGTTTGATAAATATACTCACTGAGGCCTGGAACATTGGTCTGTTAAGAATACTGCCCAAGTTTTCAGTATATGGGATTGGATTCAAGTATCGACGACGACTCCAAATTGCAAAACCCTTTTCCCTTCCGAGATCTGGATGCCGCGCCAACGGCTCCCTACCTTGAAGCAAATTTCTCTCTCACACTCGTCCCGGGCAGAACGCTGAAACTCACCAGTTTTATCCACCTTTGCAACGCACGCATTTCCGCCGTGCGGACAGTGCCAGGAAAGCCGCGGCTGGATCCTGTTTACCCGGTGATCTAGGGAGTTATTCATTAGCTTGTACAAAGCAGGGCCAAACACCAGCACCGAAAGATGCGAAAGGAATCCTGACGATGAGGTTCCGATTCAGATTTATTTAGATTAAAAGCAGAGCTGTTTCTCTGGTAGAGGGAGCTGATGACATTCAGATTCCTGGAATTACCCTTGGCACCACCTTCCCCTCCTCTGCTCGCCTTCCTAAAGCAACCTGATGGTATGCGGACATTCAGGTCCGTTTCAAGCACGTCAGATTGCACCTGTAATTTAGGCAACTTGCTTTTAAAAGCCACCATTAGTATTAGCTACACGGGAGTAGTATCTGGTCCAGCTTCTGAGAAGCAGCAGTCAGGACACGAAAACTCGAGTCCACGGTATAATTAAATCTCAGAGCGAGAGGGACCAGCACCTGCCGGGAACTGAAAGGAGGAAAGACAACGCACCGAAACAGTAATTGTACCTATCTGGTGAAAATAGGAATAATTCAGACATTTCATAATGGCCATAAAAAGATTTGCTTTCCACCCTTATCAGTGACTGGTCCAATCCT
Source organism: Paradoxurus hermaphroditus (assembly GCA_004024585.1). Classification (NCBI taxonomy): domain Eukaryota; kingdom Metazoa; phylum Chordata; class Mammalia; order Carnivora; family Viverridae; genus Paradoxurus; species Paradoxurus hermaphroditus. The sequence goes on along the minus strand of PITB01034638.1, from coordinate 480 downwards.
GCCGAGCTTTAAGATGCAAAATGTGCTTTCGTGCAATTAGTTATCAGCCATCAACTATGTGCACGGCTGCCTAAGACAGAAGCCCCGGGAGGAAGAGTTCCCGCCCTGGAGGGGTTTGCGATCTAATGTGTGTCAGGTTATAAATGGTCCGTCCCGGGCCTCCAGCACCTGGGAGCAGCACCCACGGAAACACGCAGGGGAGAACAAACCTGGGCGGAACGAGGAGAATGACAACAAGGTGTCTGCAGTCCAGGCGAAAACCTGTGCGTATTTCTCTTCAAATCTGCTGCTATCCGCAGAAGATGGCAGTCCGTGCCTTGATAACACACCCGTAACACGATCCTAGCACAATGAACCAGAGACCAACTCTCCTTCTGTCTGGGCAAAATCTGGTCATTCCGTGAAGTGGGCACCTGGCCTCCTGTCTTTGGTCTGTTTCAGGAAAACCTCTCTTAAAACTATAATTATAGGGCGGGGGGG
>PITB01034637.1:0-12954 GCA_004024585.1 Paradoxurus hermaphroditus | reverse complement strand
CACACAGCAGCGCCCGACACCCCGAGACAGAAGCCAGCGTATTAAGGTCTGTCCCTCCCAGCAAAGGACGCCCCGGACCTCTGGAGCTAACAGCGTCGTGTCCTTCCCCCGCGAGGCGAAGTGAGCGTGATGCGGGCCCAGGGACACGGGGGAGCCTGGTGGGCCCTCCAGCCACGAGTGGGACCCCCTGAGCTGGTGGACAAGACCCTGCCCAGGGCCTTCAGTCCTGAGCCTGAGGCGGACGTAGCTGAGCGCCCAGGGCCACACGCGTGACGCAGGAAAGAAGCACTCGGACAGTAGCGCCGGGGGTGGCGGGGGAGGGCCGCCCCTCCCGATCTCCCGGGGCCACGCCGGGCGTCGTGACCGAGCTGGCGTCCATGCCGTGGAGCTGGCAGGCCCTGCGTGCCGCCCCGCCGTGACACCCCGACACGGGAAAGCGCCCGGCTGTCGCATGCCTCTGTGAGGGACGCCCTGGAGAGCCTTCACAGCGTCTGCGGGGGCGTACGTCCAGCCTCATGTTACCAGCCGCGCAACCCGGGCCCCGTTTCTTAACAACTGAAAAGCTGAGTTTACTTTGCGAAACTAATCAGTCCAGCTGCAGAGGGTGGCAGGCACGGGGTCCGGTTCCCGGCAGGGGACTCGCAAACGCGGCTTTCTGTCCGCCCCTTGCAGAAGCGTTCATCTAGATCAACTGTCCTCTGCTCCGGCGAGAACACAGGCCTGGTCCTGCTGCTGACACACACAGGACATGATCTCCCTGGGGCCCAGGAGCCCCTGTGCTGGGGAACACTGTCTTCCAGCCTCCTGGGGTCACGGGGACCAGTGTCGCCGCAGCCGGGAGAGACAAACCCGCCGAGAGGGCGGGGCCGTCCACCCAAGTGTGCGAGCAGCTGGCTGGCTGTGATGGAAGGGGTCGGGGAGGCCCCTGCAGGGAGGGGGGTAGATCTGCTCAGAACCTTGTGGGATTCAGGCCTTGCGCACGCCTCCCACTGTGTACCCGGGACTTAGTTCCGCGCCATGGGGAGAGGGCGCTCACATGAACACTTCGCGTGACGAATCCGGCATTTCCAGACCTTCTGCAGTCACCTTCTAAGTCGGTGTCTAGAGACTCCCAGTGCCCTTTGAGATCCGCTGAGAGATCAAGGTCCCGAACTATTCTTATCCTCAAAAGATCACTTGGGCGAATTTAGTAAATAAAAAAAATGGTGAACGAAACAGTAGGTTGGCTTTTGCGTTCCCACGTATTGTCAGCTCCGTCCTCCGTGGGTTCCCTGGTGGCGCGAGGAGGGCGGTGGCCGTGGCCTCGGCTTCCCGGGGCCAGCTGGCGCGGGCTCCTTCCGTGAGAGCAGGTGCCCCCCCAGCAAACGGGTTTCCGGTGTGGGCGGCCTGCCCTCTGCGCCCCTGCAGCCGCCCCGGCGCTCTCCGAAGCTGCCATTCCGGTCCCGGGGGCCCGGCGTCGTAAGGAGAGTTCGGTGCCTTTTACAGTGGGGAATACCTTTCCCCCAAAACTGCTGGGGCGCAGGCACACTCGCAGACTCTTCATTTGTGGTTTCGCCACGCGTCTTCACAGTCGAAGCGGAACAGCTCAGGGGACAGCGATGTGCGCTTCGATGTCGGCGGACAGCCAGCAGGAAACAGACGCACGTCAGAGCCGTGGTCGCGGACGACATGTCTCCGGAAACCTTTTAGTGCCGAGGCCGACTCAGAGTGTGGAACAAACAAGTTACAAACAAGCAGGCGGCTTTCCAAGTGGAAATTTTGTTTATCTAATTTATAGACACGCAGTTCTCAGGCTTTTGACTTTTTCATACACAAACACATACAGAGTATTGGAAAAAATTATATGGTTTCGCTCATCCAGAGCGTGATGTTCCAGAACTGGAGTCAACTGGTAATAATTTGATGCTGAAAACGAAACACTTGTGGAAAAATAACTACATTCTGTAAATTGAATTAATGTATTTTTATAAAGAAATTTAGTTGGATTAAGATTAGACCTCACAGAACTTTTTATATACCGGTTTATTATTTACTTCTGTGGCTTTCTTTTTTTAAGTCTATTTTTATTTTGAGAGAGAGAGAGAGAGAAAGAGAGAGCACAGAGGAGGGGAAGAGAGAGAGGGAGACAGAATTCCAAGCAGGCTCTGTGCTGACAGACCTGGGACTTGAACTCGTGTGAGATCGTGACCTGAGCTGAAATCAAGAATCAGACGCTGAACGGACCGAGCCGCCCAGAAGCCCCAGTTTCATGGTTTCTACTTAAATCCTCAAACAATATCTAGTTGAGTCACTTAAAAGATACTTTAATAAATACTAAAATACTAGTAGGCACACCGATTATCCAAAAACCAGCCTATGCATCTGCAGGTGGATAGTTGGACCTTTTACCCAATTTGGAAAGGTCATCTACAGCTACTCAAAACTTCTTTGAAAGAAAGATATTCATGATTCACATGCGGTTATTTCTGATTTGTGCTAAGAAGAAATAAGATGGTAGCAATGGGTTGGGTCGTTTCTCAGCATGGGATTAGCCCCTTGTTCCCAAAACCTTAAGAAGTGTTACTTTTCCTTATGATAAAACAAATACATACACTTTTATTTTTTTAAGTTCATTTATTTATTTTGAGAAAGAGAGAGAAAGAGCACAGGAAGGAGAGGGCCAGAGAGAGAAGGTGAGAGAGACTCCCAATCAGGCTCCACGCTGTCAGCAGAGAGCCCGATGTGGGGCTCCACCCCATGAACCCCAAGATCATGACCTGAGCTGAAAGCAAGAGTTGGATGCTTAACCCACTGAGCCTCCCAGGCGCTCCTAATACATGTACTTTTAAACATTAAATTGTACAAACTATTTAAAACTTAATATACAATAGCAGAAGAAATAAAGCAGACATATTCCGTAAGTCATTTCTCAAATATAACAATATTCATGTTTCGGTGTAATATTCCGTTTATGTTCGTCCTGTGCCACTTATTATTTGGTTCTTTCCGATTTTAAAATGATCTTCTTTTTCTTAACTACTGTGTGCGGAGTCGTCGACCAGCCCTCGAAGCACGGCTTCAAGAAGCACCAGGATCCCGATCGCGTCCCTCCCGACCTTCCGGCTGCCTGGAGGCAGGTGCTTCTGTCTTTTAGCAGATTTGTTTCACTTGCTTGCATGTCCCCAAACAGCACTGTTTGCTGCTTGACTCTCCAGTGTGGGCTTCAGCTCTCGTTCAGAACCTCTGCCCATAAACCGCCCCTTTCTTTTTCTCTACCTGGAGTTACAACCTAATGTCAGAGGATACATTTTCCGTGCTCACCTTAGCACATTAGCAAATTATGATGGCCCAAAATTGCTTATAATTGAGACGTCTAATGTTACATTGAGACTATAAAAATGTATTTCCTTTTAGCAAAATCCTCTATCCCCCAAAAGTACCCAGTTGAGAGAACAGAGCAGAAATTCTAACTTTTCATTTTTTTAAATTTTTTTAAATCTTTATTTATTTTTGAGAGAGACGGAGAGGGTGTAGGAGCGAGGGAGGGGCAGAGAGAGAGAGGGAGGCACAGAATCCGAAGCAGGTTCCAGGCTCTGAGCTGTCAGCCCAGAGCCCAATGCAGGGCTGGAACTCACAAACTGTGAGATCATGACCTGCGCCGAAGTTGAATGCATAATGAAATTATAACTTTTTAAAATTAACAATCCATAAAGTTAACTTATGATTATTATTATGATTGATGTACAGTTCTACCAGTCTTAACACACGCACGGATTCGCGCAAAATCAGGACACAGAACAGCCGAGGGCCCAGACCACTCTCCCTGTTTTCCCATCGCAGCTGGACCCCCATTGATTTGTCCTCAGTGTCCAAAAGCCTTGCCTTTTCCAGAATGTCATTAAAAAAATCATGTAAGGACACCTGGGTGGCTCAGTCAGTTGAGCATCTGACTCTTGATTTTGGCTCAGGTCATGATTTCATGGTTCATGAGTTTGAGCCCCTCATCGGGCTCTGCACTGATCATGCAGCCTGCTTAGAGTTCTCTCCCTCTCTCGCTCTGCCCCTCCCTCTCCCTCTCTCTCAAATGAAATTAACTAATTGATTAATTATTTTCAATTAATTAATTGATTAATTAATTTCAAAAAAGGAGTCATGTTGTATGTCATCCTGGCTTCTCTCATCCGCACGCAGTTTCTGCAGTCTGTCCATCTCACTTTATACACAGATAGCTCCTCCCCTGCCCCCAGCCTCGACAGTGTCGAATCATGTCCCTTCATCCACTTAAGAAGATCGGCTTGTTTCCAGTTTTTGGCGACTAATCTGGCAATTAGTTTCGGCAATTAGGAATAAAGTTTCTTTAAACATTCATGTGCAGGATTCAGCGTGGACATTTATTTAAGGCACATGCCTACAAGAGGCATCACTGGGCCACGTGGCAAGTACGAGTTTAATTTTGTAAGAAACCGCCTCCCCTCTGCACGGCCCCAGCAAGGTCTGCGGGTTCCCAAGTCTCCACCCGCTCGCCCACACCCGGTTCTGAGGGGCGCTGGTTTTAGGCAGGAAGCATCTGTCCCCCAGCAACACAGTTCAGATTCCCGTTACCCGGGTGTGCTGATCGAGAGGGACCACAGGAAGTACAAACGTTGTCCACAAACCGAGACAAAAACGGCCGTTGTGCGTCGTGGGCCCGATCACGTCGCCTCCTTACACTCGGTCGGGGGTTGATCAGAGTGCGTCTGCCTCCAGCTCACGCACAGACAGCAAAGTGTCTGGTCGTGTTGCCCGCTCGTCTCCCAGTGTTAAACCCACGCGACTTTTGCCAAAAATGCAGAATTGAAAGAGAAGATGGGTTGAAAAAAGACGAATGTACAACAGAGCAATAAGTGAGGGTGTTGGAGGTGAAATTGTGAAGAAAGGAAACCGACGTTCCAGAAAAGAGCAGCTGACCTAGGTGACGTCAGCAAGCACCCCGAGAACTCCGGGGCGCCGACTCGCCGGTCCCGGTCACACGGGAGGCGTCCCCGACGAGTGACCCCGGCATGGCCCCCACGCGGGCGGGAACTCGCAGCCGCGGCGCCGCCGGGCCGTCGGTGTTAGAAGCTGACCCCGACTCAGGGGCGAGCGTGTCAGCTGACCGCCGGGTAGCGACGCCCGCTGTTCCGTAGGTCACACAGAAAGGAGGCGAGGAGTCTGTTCGTTTCACTCTTGAGAAGCCTTTTTACCAAAGAAGCCAACTCTCACCGTAAGTTACAGTATTAAATAAATATGAGCTGTGCCATTATTCTCATGTTCCTGTGCACTCACTGCCAACAGTAAGACAGCTTCGCGTGTTGTGACAGACGTGTGTGAAGGTCACTGAACAATCTCGATCCCCATTGATCGTCGAGGCTGCGTGTTCCCAGCCCCTGGTCCTCTGCCGTTCGGCAAGGCAAGAAACGACTGTGCTTCGTGTCGTCAGATATTTTAGAAAATATTTTCCATTCTAGTAAGTGTGGAGTAGTATCTCAGTATGATTCTAATTTGTATTTCCTTAAAGGCTAAAATGTGAGCATCTTTTCATGTGGTTATTTGCCATCTGAATACTTTCTTTGCTGAAGGGTCTCTGCACAGCCGTAACCCAATTTTCAATTGTATTTTTTTTCCTTATGTTTTGAGTGTCTTTATATATTCTGTGGATTCTGGGTATAAGATCTTCATCAGATTCGTGGTTGTCAGAATCGGCGAAGATGAGAGAATTTCTTCTACTAACGAGCCGACGGGTTAACCTACCACGGTCTGCCGGAGCCCGGGAGACCCGGAGCGCAGAGACAGAGGGCTGGTGCCCACAGCTCGGCAAACCACGTGAGTTTTGTGTTCCCACCAGGTCCCTGGTCCCTCGGATCGAACTGGGGTGGCTCAGGGGATCCAGGAGGGTGCTGTGCACACAGTACTCTGGGATATTTTAGAAGAAGTGGCATCGAAACGTTCTCTTTGCCCCAAAGAGGAAAATACATCTGCTGCGAGGAATTTGAAGTAACAAGCATACCCTCCTTCTTTCTCCTTGGGTTTCCATAGTGATTAAAATCAGCTATTAATATCATGAATTCCCAAATCTTACACTGACAACATATTAACTGAACACCAATTATTTGTTTGGTATTATTCTAGGAGCTGTAGAAATGTAACACTGGGGAAAAAAAGAAAGAAGAGACCCTTAGATAATACGACGGTTTGTACAAATTGTGCTACAATAAACACTGGATATTTTCTAAGAGAGTAAGGACCTGCCCCCGTGTTTTCCGTCAGCTCATTTCCAGGGCGCGGTGGCCACGCGGGCTCGTGTCTCAAGCCGGTGGATCGGCAAGCCGCACGGCTCCCCTTCAATTAGCAGAAATTCTTCCTTTTTCAGGAGAAACAACCTTGACATTTCGGTTTTCTGATCTTCATAAAACATCGGGTCGTAAGATGTCATGTTTGCAGAAGTTCCTGTGAACAGCACGCAAGCCGCCTACCCAAGAGCGAGCAGGGAGCCCATCTCACGAGCTCTCAAACTCCGTGATCGTGTTTTCCTGGACTAACGAGAGCTCACTAGTGTTCATTAACCACACGCCGCGTCCATGTTACTTCCTGAAATCTTACTACACACTTAGTGACCTAATTCTCATAGGAACAACGTTAACAAAAAGCAAAGTGAAGCATCAGGAGTTAAAATACCAATTCTAAGCTCCTAAAATTAGAGGCGGATGGGGAATTTTCATACTGACTCTGAATCCGCAGCCCGCGTCCTTAACCGCTCTGCACCCTGAAAACACAGGACTTCCTCTGATTTTTTTTAATGTTTATTTACTTTTGAGGGAGAGAGAAAGAGAGAGAGAGAGACAGACAGACAGAGCATGAGCGGGGGAGGGGCAGAGAGAGAGAGGGAGACACAGAATCCCAGGCAGGCTCCAGGCTCTGAGCTGTCAGCACAGAGCCCGAGGTGGGGCTGGAACTCACGAACCGTAAGATCGTGACCTGAACCGAAGTCGGACGCTTAACCGACTGAGCCCCCCGCCCAGGCGCCCCTCCTTGAACTGTTAAAACTTGTTCTGGCTCTATTACTAAAACCAGTTTCACACCGCAACTCAACGGAGCAGTGCCCTGCACGTCAGCTGATGACTCGACGTCAAAAATGTCTAAAGTGAACAACAGGAAGTTAAAATGTCCACGTCTGAAAGGAAATAGCCATTCTGAAACCGGGGATGACCCCAGCTTAGAGACACGGCTCCTTCTGGGCAGAAACGGTTACGGCGCGATCGGCTCCTAAGCAGACAGCGTCTAGATTCCTCTCCTCCTCCTCCTCCTCGGCAGTGAGGACAGGCCTGGGGCCCGCTGTTCTAGAACCGTCCGGCGCTTCTGAGATCCTGCCAGCGAAGGGTCCCAGGCGCGGGCAGGGCGGGCAGGGGTGAGGCGGGCGGCAGAACCCGGGAGGGAGGGGAGCTCAGCTCTGCGAGAACAAAGTGGGCGTGCTCCGGAGAGCGCCGGGCGGTTCCGTCTGCTCAGGACCAGGTCAAGTGCCCTCTCCCCGTTCTGGGACTGCTCGCCTCCTTCCGGAAGAGCGGGCCGGTGCGTTCTCCGCGGTAACGATACTAAAGGGGTAAACGCTGACGGAAGAGAAACCGGAACCATTAACAGGAAATCATCAGACATTTTTCCAAATATGAGAGATAGTATCAGTTGGGAGTCATATATATCTACACACATATGTGTAGAGGTATATGCCCACGCGTGCGAATTTATATACACGGTCTAGTGACCTACTAGATGGTTTTAAGTGATTGCACATGCAATAATGCAATAAATTTGGTGATGTGTAAAAATGGATAAAGCTATAATAAAGACAATCCATTTATAATATCTGGTAAATATATTATGAAATTATGCTTATGATATATATTATATGTACAGTATTACATAGGGGAAAAAAACAAAATAAAACCACCAAACCAACTTTTATTTGGGAAAACTATAACACACCTTTGGAGTATGTACATAAATCTTGAATAAATAAAATAGTTTATTTTTGGCTGGGAAGCCTCGATATCAAAAGGAACTCAGTTATCAATTATCCTTATATAAACTAACATATTTAATGTGATACCCGTGAAACCTCCACCTATATACAATGGGTTCATTCAGGAATTTTATAAAATTGCTTCTAAGATTCATCTGGAAGAAGAAACGCGTTTGAATAACTAAGAAAGTAATTACCGTTTCCCATAAGAAACATCCGCTGTGTGCCTGGCATTGTGTCTCCACTTTATTTTTTTATATCATTCAGTCCTCGAAGGAATCAGCTCTGTGGGGTAACTACAGTTATCAATCGCTCCGTAGAGACCGAGCGTGTCCATTGCAAAGTTTCGATAATGAACATAATGTGCTCGTGTGGACAGAGCCGGCTGCCCAGACACGGGCTCGAAGCACAGGGAGGAATTTATTCGCTGCAAGAGACACATCTCAAATCATCAGGAGCAAAATATCGGTTCATCAACGACGGTGGGAAAGGAGGGCGGGAGCTTCGCGCCACCCTTCCGTCTGGAATAAATCTGGTGTCAGTGAAGATCTCAGTGTAAACAGCAGCGCGAGAACCAGACACACAAGAAGCCTGAATGTGAACACACAGAAGGCAGCCCTCTAATTGCACAGTGTGCGACATGCAAATTGATAGAGAAGTTATCACAGAAGAAAGACGAATCGCCAATAAAATATGAACGGATGCCCCGTGTCCCTGACAATCAAATAACAGCAAATAAAAATTACCTTGAAATTTCGTCTGTCCTTTGTCATTCTTGAAAAAAGACGTAAAAAAAAATGCGGTAACATTTCCCATGTGGGTCAGCAAGGGGAAAGGACACTGGGGGATAGTTTCTGGATGATTTGACAAAACACATCAAAACGATCAAAATTTAAAATAAGCTTACCCATAAGAGTCAAATCTGAGTGTGATCTATTTAACGGAGAGAAGCAGATGCGTCAAAAAAAGATAAAAGTGCAATACTGTTCATTACGGCATTGTTTATATTAGAGGGAGTTGGAATCGACCTGAATGTCCATCAAAGGAAATCTGTTAAATAAATTAGAGACATCTATACTGTTCAGCTGTTAAAGAGAACGAAGTAAACCCGCATTTGCTGACCTGGAAAAATGTCCACGAGCAAACAATGCAGTTTGCACAATGGCCCAAGATATACGATCCCGCGTGCACGTGCTTGCGGGAGAGGGAGAGAAACCTTACACCCAGGAGCGCCCAGGTTTCGCTTCTAATTCTCCCAGGTACGGGGTTTGGGTCACACCGGTTGGGTCCTTGACAAATATGTGCTCCGATCCCTTTCCTGAGCCTGCTATGGAAGCCGGGGGATTTGGAGATAAGAGGTGTTTCCTATTTCCTTATTCGGGTGGTGTTTCTTGCTTTCTTCTATTTAAAAAACCGTGATATTTTATTCCTATTCCAAAAATATGAAAGCCACGTAACATCCAGTGTAATTCACGAGACGTTGGCATGGCGATTGAAAAATACGATCCGCTATGTTGACGCGTGAATTACAATTTCCGTACCAGCCTTGAGTATTCAGGTAGAGTTAAATAGCTTCTTTTCATGCCACCCACTATTTATTTTTCTGGTGGAATATTAAACCTGTATAGCTGAATGACATAATTTGAGAAAGTTAAGTGTGTTTCCCGAGATGCGAATATTTGACATGCAGAGGCAAACGATCACCTGTAGATCGGACGCTCGCCGTGGGCCCGGGGTGAGGAATCAAAGCATAGTACGGGCCCCGCTCGCCTCCCCGGCCCGCGCCTGTGGAGGGGCGGTCGTGATGCATATTTATAGATTTGCTTCTGCAAACAGAGGAGCACGCCAGTCTTCTCATGCAGCAAATCTTATTTCCGATACAAATTTGAAAGTCTGCGAAGCATGATAATATTAACTCTGGGATCCGTGACCTCCCATAAAACAAAAGGGGGATGAGTAGGAGGTTAAAGGATCCGAACGACGCCCGTGGACCAGCTTGCTCCCGTAATGACTGGGGAAGATTTATATGCTCTCCGCAGGTATAATTAGACACCCACAAACCCGTCTGACCCCGCCGGCGTGGAGAGCTCTTCCGCTTTTTGTTTCCGCGGCCGAATCAATACTCACACGTTTTACCACCGTGGAGTGAAATTGAGGAAATGAAAATCGGATAATTTTGTTCCCTGTGCAGTCTAGACAGAGGAGAGCCGTGTCAGCCTTTGACAGGAAGATCTATTTCCAGTTTCTCAAAAGGCTAGTGTCAATTTTGAAACTTCTCCTGTTATTGATTTTCAGTTTTGTTAAAAGGATGCTTTATTAGGAATATTAGTCCCAGGGACTGTGGGAAGCCCTCCTTCACAAGTAGGTGAGCGTGTATTTTAATTTGGGGTCTGGGGGGGTTTAAATCGCAGAGCGCCTGGTGCACCGGCTGGACCGCCTTCCTCGGTGCGCCGGCAGCTCGCTCTCCCCGCTCGCAGAGCCCCTCGGCCTCGCCCTGCGCAGCTCCGTCCCCACGCCCTCGCGTGGCCGACTTTGCGGAACCGTTCATCTGCCCAAAACATTTCAGAGTCGGTTTGCTGACGTTTTGTAAATGCGCGTTTCCCACGACGACGCGCCGTCGGCACCGGGCCCAGCTTGGACGTGTTAACAGTCCCCGGCCAGGCACATGCCATGCCGTCGAACCACACTGAACACCGAGCAGGCATGGTTTAAGGGAGCATCGTCGCTGTCGAGCTGGGCAGTCACCGGTGAGGAGTCAGCGCCGTCCCACTCACCCTAAAATGTCGCCTGGTCCGCGAGTCTTGCTCTGATTTCCCACGAACCACCCCCCGCCCCATGCTTACGACCCTGTACCAAAATGTTCTCTTTCCCTACTTCTGCCTCTTCCCTGCATTGTGAGTTCCTTCACAGGAAAGGCGTTTTCATTTCTCAGGATTGCTTGGGCTTCTCCGAGCGCCTGGAGCGCAGTAAGACTCAAATCCCGCGCATCAACAGCAAAGCCGTCTCGCTGTCCGTCGTATCACAAGGCATTCGGCTTAAAGAATGTATCTGGTTTGTTGCTGAATCTCATTTGTGCCTTTGTACATTTTGCTCCCCAGAAACAAAATGTGGCAGGGTCATAAGAATTTTAAACAGCCAGTTACACCCTATCCAAATCCATTCCGGCTGCTGTAACCAAAGACCGCCATGGGGGCTCCCAGAGTTGAGCGGCTGACTCTGGGTTTTGGCTCAGGCCATGATCTCATGGTTTGTGAGTTCGAGCCCCACGTCAGGCTCTGCACTGACAGCGTGGAGCCCGGTTGGGATTCCCTCTCCCCCTACCCGTCTCTCTGCTGCTCCCCTACCATGCATGCAAGACCTCTCTCTCAAAACTAAATATCCACTTAAAAAAAAAGAAACAACACCGACCGGGGGGTGTAGACGGCACCATGTATACCGATAGATTCAGAGGCTGGAGCTCCGGGACCGAGCTGGCAGCCAAGTCAGTTTCTGGAGGAGGCCGTCTTTGGGCTCACGTGGCAGAGAGGACATGGAATGTCTCTTGTGACCTGGCAAAGGGTACTTAACCCATTCCTGGTGGCCCAGTCTCAAGACCTCATCACCCCCCAAGGTCCCACCTCCTACCATCACACATGGAGTTTGAACAGTCACAGACGCTCAGTCTGTAGAAACGCCGTGGTGGTGGGTGGACCCGGAGGGTATTATGCTGAGTGAAGTCAGCCAGTCAGAGAAGGACAGACGCCATATGTTTTCACTCACGTGTGAATCTTGAGAACCTTACCGGAAGACTGTGGGGGGAGGAAAGGGGAAAAAAAATAGTTACAAACAGAGAGGCAGGCGGGCAAACCATAAGAGGCTCTTAAATGCAGAGAACAGACTGAGGGTTGATGGGGGGCTGGGCTGGAGGGGAGAGTGGGTGACGGGCACGGAGGAGGGCGCTTGTTGGGAGGAGCACTGGGTGTTGCACGGAAGCCAATTTGACAATAAACTATATTAAATAAATAAATAAATAAATAAGAGACACCGTCGTTGAGAAGAACTGTATGTTTAAGATAATTTTGCATGTTGACCTCTATGGGATAAACACAGGATAATTATGTTAACACCATTAATAACATGAACCGCTGAAAGCACAGAGCATGATGTTTCTCTCCTCCAACTCTCTCATCGCACACGTTAATAAGTGGTCAAGTTGGTGAACGAATTCCCCAGGGCCGCGGAATCCCTTGCAAAGAGCTTTTATGCAGAACGTCGTGGGTGAGTCTGCTTGAGAAGCAAGAATGACGCAGACCGTCATCGGTTTTGTTTTGTCCCCAAAGAGACATGACTTTGGTTTCTGCAGGAACAGTGGGACAATATGGACCACAGAGCAACCGCACTCACGGCAGCACTGTCGCCAACGGGATTAGATCCTGCACAGGTTAACGGGCGCTCCAGAAGCACGGTGCCCACCACGTAGGTAGGACGAGTTCCTGCACTTGGCGGCGAGCCGCTTCGTCCCCGGGCTGCCCAGATACCGCCCCTGGGAGACGTGAAAAATGGAGCAGAAATGGGTGTGCGGACGGCGTGGATGGTTTCCACTTGCATCTATTTGAAATCATAAGCGTGGTACGATGCCTTGGCCAAAACGCGGCTCCTGACAAGCCGGTGTGAATTTATGTTCATTGAAAACCCTAAACCTTGCCCCTCTGATCACATCTATTTATTTACCTAATGTGGTGACTAGCGAGGGTGCCTCCTCTCAATCCCGAGGTGAATGAACCGAAATCTAACTGATCCTTGTGTTTGTTTTGTTTTCTAATTTTCCATGCTGCCGCCTGTAAGCACTTGCTTCCAGCTCGCGGTCAAACTGCGCTACACGGACCAGCACGCGAGGGGTCAGGCGCGCCCTCCCGACGGGCGCGTCTCGGAGGCCCGGTGCCCTCTCTCCGACGCAGAGAGGC
>PITB01034636.1:0-12957 GCA_004024585.1 Paradoxurus hermaphroditus | reverse complement strand
TGAGCCAGTGCCCCAAAGAGATCTCTGTACGTCCGTGTTGGTAGCAGCGTTATTCACAATCAGCAAAAGGTGGAAGCAACCCAAGTGTCCATCGACCGATGAGTTGATAAATGGTGGTTGAGGCAATCACTCAGCCTTAAAAAGGAAGAAATTCTGGGTGGCTCATTCGGTTCAGCGTCTGACTCTTGCTTTGGGATCACGCCCCGCATCAGGCTCTGCCCTGAACATGGAGCCTACTTAAGATTCTCTCCTTCCCTCCCTCCCACTCTCTGTCTCTCTCCCACTGTGCCTCTCTCCTCCACTTTCGCGTGTGCACGCGCTCTCCCTCTCTCTCTCTCTAAAAAAAAAAAAAAGAATAAATTCTGACACATGCTCCGACATGGATGAATCTTGAGGCGAAATAAACCAGTCCCAAAACGATAAACACTGTACCCTTTCACTTCTCCGAGGTCCCTAAAGTAGGCAAAATCGTGGAGGCCGAAAAGAGAATGGCGGCTGCCAAGGGGCTGGGCAGAGGGAGAATGGGGAGTTGTTTGATGGGTTAAAACAGAGTTTCGGGAGAGTTCTGGAACACAGCCATGGGAACGTACGTACTTAGCACCGCTGAACCGCACCCTTACAAACGGTTAAGATGCTAAATTTTGTCATGTGTATTTTATGACACTTACTAAAAGCGAAACAGAACAAGGTCCAGAGGGAGGGGGCTTGGGATCGACCCTCAAGGAGCCTTGTGGGTCAGCCTGGTTTTGTTTCCTGCAGACCACATGCTGATTCAGGGTCAGGAGCCCATGGGGAGGGCAGGGGGGAAGTAGAATCTGAGGGGCGGGGAGTAGAACCTGGCAGTGGGCTCTCTCCAAGCGGGGCCCAGCCTCTGCGCCCTTACCTACTTCCTGAGCAACGCCTCCCATCCCTCCCAGCTACCCCGGCCAGGGGAGTCAGGGGAGATGGAGGAAAAGCAGAGACACTTCTGGAAAGGGGACGCGGTAATTCTTGCTGGGCAGGTCCGAGAGAGTCCAGGGGGAAATCCGGGCCTGATTTCCCCTCCCAGGGGGAGAGGAGAGGCGAGGCCGCCAACATATTATTTTGAACATTCTGGAAAACAACCCCGGGATAAAACATCTTGTGGTTCTTAATACTGCAGGGAAGGCGGTGTGTTGTAGGCTCCGTTTGCTGCGCGTTAGAGTAGATGCTTTGACCTTGGGAAGACCGATTCCGCACCATCTGTCTCCTTACCTGCCTGGACACCGGGGGCATTGCACGGACTGCCTCTCGGGGTCCTCCTGTCCCCACCCCGTCCTGCACCAAGCCTTCCCGTCTGGTGGGTTCCTTGTGTCTCGGCTTCCCGGACACTGCGCCCTCAGGCTCTCCTTCCCGGCCTGTCTGGGATTTCTCTGCCTTCCTCCCCCTTCCTCTTTCTGTCCAGGGGACATGCTCCTGCCTTTCTTCCTTCACCGCAGGGAAGTGTTCCATGGCCGGCAATGGGCCCTGGCCTCTGGGGGCTTCCGGCCTGGTGGGGAGACAGGCATTCTGGGAAGGAAACCGTGTTCCTCTCCCCATCAGGGAAAGAACTTTGTCACGTTATTCAAACACGATACAATGATCCTTCGTGTTTCCCTGCCTTGCCGCCTCCCGAGCGAACACTGGGGCTCCCTTCCTGTTCCAGCCTCCGGAGCCTCTGGCCTTCTTTCTGGTATCGTTTTGGCAGGATGTCGAGGAAGCTGGACCCCAAGGGCAGCAGGGAAGGGCTCGGATGAGGACGGAGACTCTCTCGGAAAAACACTGGACTCTCACTTTCTACCCCTCTCCTCATGTCCCCTCCCCTCCCCTCCTCTGCCCCGGGGGGCTCGGCTGCAAAGCCATCCCCCTCCCCCTGGGCATTTCAGGGAGGGGTCACGGATGGAGCCTGGCTGTCTAAGAGCTTTTTTTTTTTTTAAAGTTTATTTGGAGGGAGAGAGAGCCCGTGGAGGAGGGGCAGAGAGAGAGGGAGAGAGAGAATCCCAAGCAGGCTCCACACTGTCAGTGCAGAGCCCAGAGCGGGACACGAACTCATGAACTGCAAGATCATGACCTGAGCCAAAGTCAGACCCTGAGCAGACTGAGCCACCCGGGCGCCCCTGTATTTTTATCCTTTTTGTATCTTTATGCCCATCTACACAGCTGCCGTGAACTCCGTCCGCTCGCCTGGCACACTCCCAAATGCCATCTCTTGCACGAGGCACTCAGCAACCCCAACCAAGAGAACTGCTCTAAGGACACTTGTCATACCTCATAGACATTATTGTTTCCTGTCTGCCCCCTTCTGGACCCACACGTGTTTTTCTAGAATGGGACACTTCCCAGGATCTCCTGGAGAGCCCCCGCGGCATATCAGTCTGGGACCAGGTGCATTTTGGAAAAGCCATGTGGGTGCTTTCAACGGGTGGCCCCCCACCGAGGTGAGACCCACTGCCCAGATTTGGGGCCCCGAAGTCGGCATGGATGTCCGGTCTGTCACCACATCTCGGTGGCCAACAGAGGGCCCGAGGACCCTAGAGAAAGGGTGTGGAATGGGATTGAATTCACAAGGCTCGCCTGCTCATTACGTTGAGTATTTAAGAACAGACTATGGAAGCGGGACTAGAACACACGTCCTCGCGGCAAAGACTCGGGCTTGCGCGCATCACCCACCAGACCGCCATGAGACAGCACGTGACCTTTCGGATGGCCGGGGTTCGGAAGAGGTCCAAGGCTGAGCTGGAGGGGCGGACGCTTGTGATTTCACTCTGGATGTAGGAACTCACCACCTGGGCAAGGAAAGTTTGATCAGCAGAAGGCAAGGATCTGGGACCCTGTGTTCCTGCTAGGGGTCCCTTCATCCATGGAGAGGAAGGTCAAAGTTGCGTGCTCTGGCAAGATGACTGTCTCTCGGGGCGCCTGGGGGGCTCCGTTGGTTAAGCGTCCCACTCTGGCTCAGGTCATGATCTCACGGTTCATGGGTTCGGGCCCCATGTAGGGCTCTGTGCTGACGGCTCGGAGCCTGGAGCCTGCTTCCGATTCTGTGTGTCTCTCTCTGCCCCTCCCCCACTTGCACTCTCTCTCTCTCTCTCTCAAAAGTAAATAAACATTAAAAAGAAGAAAAAGATGGGTGCTTCTAGTCTCCTTTCCATCCTGCCACTTCCTACTGTGTGTTCTTCGGCAAATTCAAACGGCAGTTTCCTTATTTGCTAAAGTGACAATTAAATGAGATTATGGGGGCGTGTGGGTGGCTCAGTGGTTGAGTGTCCTTGAGTGTCCGACTCTTGATCAGGTCATGATCCCAGCGTGTGGGATTGAGCATGGATCCTGCTTAGGATTCTCTCACTCACCCTCCGCCCCTTTCCCCCATTCGTGTGTGCTCAGTCTCTCTCTCTCTCTCTCTCTCAGATTAAATAAATAAATCAACAAAAAAATAAATAAATAATGAGTTTATATTCATCAAGCCCTTAGCATGGGGCCTAGCATGGGGCTCAGTAAATGGTACCGATTTATAATAACTGGTGACTATCTTATAAATGGTAATTATCTTCTGATGGTATTTCTAATAAATGGTACTTTTATTATTGGTTCTCTGATGATTTCATTTTATGATTTCCATTTTAATATTTTCATTTCGTTTTATTATTTTATTTAAATTTCGGCTAGATGTCTACGTGAGTGGGTATCCCACCTCCCTCCCCACTGCATAGATGGATCGCCCAATGGACAAAACAGTTAAATTGTTTATCTCAGATCACACAGCCATTCAACGCCAAACGTTTTTGCCAGACCGGAACTCTTCCTACTCTGTTTGTTCGCAGCCTCTTCACCTGGGCGGTGGGTGAGTCCTGGGAAGCTACTAAATCCTGGCACTTTTTTTTTTAATTTTTTAATGTTTATTTATTTTCGATAGAGACAGAGCATGAGCCGGGGAGGGGCAGAGAGTGAGGGAGACACAGACTCGGAAGCAGGCTCCAGGCTCTGAGCTGTCAGCCACAGAGCCCGACACGGGGCTCGAACCCATGAACAGTGAGATCGTGACCTGAGCCGAAGTCAGATGCTTAACTGACTGAGCCCCCCAGGCGCCCCAATCCTGGCACGTCTCGAGGCCACCAGCAAGATTAGAAACGGTTCCTACCCTTCCTCGAACCTACGCCGCCTACCTCTTTGGTGAGCCTTTCCCCTTCCTCCGTTCTCCCGTTCATAGCAGCCACCTTCCGCAGGTTCTCCACAGCTAGCTGGGACTTGCCACGGAGCAGGAGCCATCGGGGGGACTCTGGCAGCCACCTGTGACCAGAAGAAGGATGAAGAATGGCAGGGTTGAGCGGAGTTCGCCCTCCAAACCCGAATACACCTTCGTTCCCCTTCATTCGGACCCCGAAAGGTGACCTGTCCCGCCGCCTGCTGACTCCGGAAGACCGGGGGACACGCCGGCTTCCCTTCCTCAGAGCACGTCAGACAGGGAATCCCTGAGAGGCACCTAGAAACTTCCACAGATCCAGTTCTGAATCTGGTTCTGACCCTGGTGTGTGGCTTGAATAAGGCATGGACCCTCCCTGGGCCGTGCCTTGGTTCCCCACCTGCTGTGAGTTGCAAAGGAACCCATGAGGCCAAACCAATGGAACATTCTGGAACCCTACGGCAGTGTAAGGGATTTTATTGGAGCTGCCCGAGACCCATGGGCTCCTCAGACATCGACCCTCTTTCGTGGGTCACCGCATACCCCAAACTCGTCATCGGTGCGGGCTTGGCCACACAGGACCGCCCTCCCACGCCCCTCTCTGTCGGGACATACCAGGAATAGAGGAAGAAGACGAGGAAAGGAACAGAGACAGCAAACTGTAGCCACCGCCAGGGGCGGATCACGTATGCCACTCCGGCCAGGATGAGCTGACCCAAGGTAAAGGAGTACCCAAGCAAGACCCCCGCCACGGTCCGGCCCCGGGTGGGCATCCACTCCACCACTGCAGAGAGAATCAGGACACAATCAGTGGGACTCTGGCCCGCGGGGCCGTCTCATTCACCCGTGCCCTTTACAGGGACCCTGTCGCCACTTGAGATGTTTCCAGAGATCTGCCGAGACGCAGGGCACCCCGAAGAAATCAACATAACCAATAAAACCACAGGAACGTTAGGAAAAATCTGGCAGATTTTTTTTTTCAATCCTAGAGTCAGGAAAAGCTTTTCTAAGGAAGTCATAAAACAAAGAAGCAGCAAAAGGGCAGATCGACAAAACCGGACTTTATAAAAACAGGAACGGCCGAATATAAACAAACACGAACACACCCCATAAGCCGAGTCACAGTACAGCAAACACAAGCAAACGAACAAAAAATTGGCAACTCGAATTACAGATAAAGGGCGAATTTCCCTCATATTGGAAGGGTTCTTACGAATCAGTAGGAAAACGATGAAAAGGCAAAAACAAAAGAAAGCAAAAACAAAAACAAAAAAACCCACAAAAAAACGAAAAAACAAAACAACAGGCAAAAGACGTAAACGGCTGGTAGGAAAGGAAAGAGAATGACTCTTAATTACATGGTTATTTTGTAATTAGCAAAACTTGGAAGCAACCTACAGGCCCGCCTACGGGGGACGGGTTAATAAATCACGACACTCTATAAGGCGACCACAACGACTTAACGAGGACACTTCCTTCCCCTGAGCGGCCAGCTCGTGTGTCCAGTCCATCCGCGAATCCTGTTGCTGCTACCAGAAGAGCCCAGCAGAACCCCTCCTGCGTCCTCCTGCTCTCCCCCTGGCCCCAGCCGGTCTGCGGCTCGCCGGTGACCCTCGGGAGCCCGGGAACTGGCCTCCGCAAGGACCCTGGCAAATGCTAAGTCCGATCAGGTCGGGCCTCTCCTCAGCTCCGGATCTTCCAGGAGCCCAGGTCTGGCTCAGAGCCAAAGCCAAAGCCTGTAAATGGCCGTCTCTGGATCCCTCGGACCCTCCCCGAGACTGTCCCAGGAGCAAACTAAGTCATCAGCAACGCAGGTGGCAGGCCTGTATCCACTGTGGGTTTCCTGCTGCCCGACAGTGCTCCGGGCCGGAGCCACCGGGAGCTGCCTGAAACCAGCCTGGAGCGAGAACTGGCCTGTTACTTTGTGCGGGGGGAGGGGGGGGCATTCCCACTTGACTTCCGGGGGGCCAGGGCTCCACCACCGTGGCGCTAAGGAGTCACCACCTTTGTGGCCTTGGGTGAACACTGCCCCTTTGGGAGCCACATAATCTCAGGACTGCCCGCGGCCTTGGGGGCCGCTGTGTCTCACCTCCCTTCTGTGTCTCCGCCACTGAGCCCACAACGAGCCTGGCATACAGTAGGTGCTCACTGAGTGGTTATTGTTGACTATCTCACGCAGGAAATAACCCAGCCCTCTCAGCGTACAGGCGGGCAAATCGGAACCCAGGGTCCACAGCGCCCCGCTGGCAGGGCCACGGTTGAGAGCCCAGGTCGCCCAAGGATCCCAGGCTGGGGGTTCTGAGTGGGGGTTCCTGGGTGAGAATCCCAACACGACGCAACAGGAAAGGCTGCCCTCGTAGGGCGGCCACCCCCCCCACCCCCGCCTTCTGGGAGCTCCGCTCCCCTCCAGGCCCCTCCTCGGCTGGACTCACCCAGGGAGAGGGAGTTGAGGATGATGCCGGAGAAGGTCATGCCCATCAGGAACCGGAAGACGCAGTAGGCGCCGAAGGAGCCGAAGTACGCCGTGGCGGCCCCCGACACTGCCAGCTGAAGGTAAGACCAGACCAGCGGGCCCTTGCGGCCCAGCCTGAGCCGGGCGCCGGGCACGAGGTTAGGGTCGGAGGCGGCGGCATCCCTGAAGGGGGTCGCCAGGGAGGGCGAGAGGCAGCCGCCCCCCCACCCCCTTCATAACAGAACACTTGCTGGGACCCAGGCACGGGAGGCAGAGTTGGGGGGCGGGGGGAGAAGCGTGGTGTGGAAGAAAACCAAAGATGCGGGGATGTATTTCCTCTTTCGTTCCTTCACCCACATTGTAGTTCCGGCCCCCCATCCCACCTCCTAATCTTCAGGCTTAGGGAGAGGCAGGGACTCTGCCAAGGTCGAGAGGCAGGCGCGGCGGGTGGGGAGAGGGCCCCCTGAATGAACTTCCGGCCGGATGGAGGCCTCCCCCCAGAACTCACGGGCCAGTGGGACCAGGACCCCAGGGTCAAGTCTTCGTGTTGGGTCATGTTGGGGAGGGCAGGGTGGGCTGGGGCCTGGTCCCGCCACAAAGGGGCCAAAGGTCAGGGTTCAGGGTAGCAGGGTTATCCCGGTCTGGCTCCAGCACGGTCCCGTCTGTTAAGTTCTAGCGGGGCCGGGAGGGCAGCGGGCTGTGAGGGGGGCGGGCGGCGTTTCCTCTCCACACACCCTGTGATACACTCATTCATTCGCACATTCATTTTCTTTCTTTTTTTTTTTTGAGAGAGAGAGAGAGAGTTGGGGGGGAGGGGCCGAGAGGGAGGGAGAGAATCTTAAGCAGGCTCTGTGCTCAGCGTGGAGCCCAAGGCAGGGCTCGATCTCACGACCCTGGGATCATGCTCTGTGCTGAAATCAAGAGCTGGACCCTTAACCAGCTGAGCCATCCAGGGGTTCCTCATTCATTCTTTTTGTTTTTTAATGTTAATTTATTTTTGAGAGAGAGAGAGACAACACGAGTAGGGGAGGGGCAGAGAGAGAGACACAAAATCTGAAGCAGGCTCCAGGCTCTGAGCTGTCAGCACAGCTGGCCTCAGAAGGTGGGACAGAGCAGGTGTCCACGTGTCCGTGTGGCTTGGACTGCATAAGATCACAAAATCTCTCTGGTGAGATACACGGAAACCAGGCTGCCCTCTAGAAATTACCGGACGGCAGGGCAGGAGTGGGAAAGGGACACTTCCCTGCGTGCTCTCTCCTACCTTCTGGAATTTTCAACCAGGTGAATGTAACATATATATACAAATAAACCTCAGTCAAGAAACATTAGGGGCACCTGGGTGGCTCAGTGGGTTAAGAATCCGACTTTGGCTCAGGTCATGATCTCACGGTTCATGGGTTCAAGCCCCACGTCGGGCTGACAGCTCAGAGCCCGGAGCCTGCTTTGGATTCTCTGTCTCCCCCTCTCTCTCTCTCACGGCCCCTCCTCCACTCATGCTCGGTCTCTCTCTCAAAAATAAATAATCATTAAAAGTTTAAAAAAAAAAAAACGGAAAAAAGAAAAATTAGCAAAGAGGCCCCGGTGGCTGGGACCCTTCTCCCCGAGGGCTCACCTGTCCGCCAGGCTGCCGAACACGGCGGCGCCCACCAGCACCCCGGCCATGTAGATGGACTGCGCGAGGTCGCGGAGGGGGCGGGCCTCACACACCAGATCCCACTGCAGGGGAGAGGGGAATGCTCCAGCCTCGGCCTCGGGCAGCCGCCCCCCACCCCGCCCCCACGCCACCCCCGACCCCCACCCCACTGACCTCCATCACGATGGTAGATGGGAAAATGCTACGGTCATACACCCAGCCGTCCCGGCAGCCCTCCGTGGCCACCCCTCGGACAGACGTGTTGGGGCTCAGGAGGGCCCACTGAGGCTCCGTGAAGCGCCGGCATGGCTCGGGGGCCCCCAGCCGGTCCAGGGGTACGATGGCCCTGAGCCAGGCCCCCGAGCGGTTGGCGGCGGCCGTGGTGTGGTTGGCGGGGCCTTGGCAGTGGTGGCGAGGCACGGCGGCCGTGAAGTTCTGCAGGAAGTTGTGACAGGCCAGCAGGCTGCAGGGCAGCAGCAGCAGGCCGGTGTAGACGAGCTGGAAGCGACCCACTCCACCCAGGCGGTCCAACAGGTCTGTGAAGGCCATGGCCGCGGGCCTGGCCTGCGGCCCAGCCTGCCGGGGCCTTATGTAATGGACGGCGCCCTGGGAGGTGGAGGAGCAGGCCGGAGGTCAGGACCGCAGAAGCCCCGAGTCTGGCGGGTCAGAGGGATCCAGTGACACCTCACGGGAGGCCTCAGGTGTCCCCAGGTCCGCAGGGCAACCCCTCCCTCCCTCAGGCCCTTTCTCCTCTTTTTTCTTAATCTCGCCTCCCAGTTCGAAGACCAGGGGTCCCAGAGCGCCGCCTCACGGCCCACTGCCCACCGCCCGGGTCTGCAGGCCCAGCCACCCGGCCCCTGCTTTCACCAGGAGGACGCCAGCAGCAAACGCAGCGCCCTCACCACACTCTATTCTGGAGGCCGGCGCGAGGCATCTTCAAGAGCCCGATTCCAGCCTCAGCACACGGGGTCCAATCTCTGCCCCCCAACCCCCAAGAAGTCGGGGCTGCACAGGAGCGCCTGAGATGGGGGGAGGAGGCCTTTTAAAATGGGCGGCTCAGTTGGTTAGGTGTCTGACTTCGAGTCACGATCTCGTGGATCGTGAGTTCGAGCCCCGTGTCGGGCTCTGTGCTGACGGCTCGGAGCCTGGAGCCTGCTTCGGATTCTGTGTCTCCCTCTCTCTCCGCCCCTCCCCCACTCGCTGTCTCGCTCTCTCTCTCAAAAATAAACATTTAAAAGTTTAAAAAGAAATGTTCAAACAGGGCAGGGGCACCCGCGTGTCTCAGCTGGTTAAGTGTCCGACTTTCGCTCTGGTCACGCATGACCTCGCGGCTGGTGAGTTTGAGCCCCGCGTCGGATTGAGCATCGAAGCCCAGAGCCCGCTTCAGATCCTCTGTCCCCACCTCTCTCTGCATCTCCCCAGCTCAGCCTCTCTCTTTCTCTCTCTCTCTCAGAAATAAACATTGAAAACCAAAAAAAGAAGTTTAAAAATGCTCAGACACGGCGGCCGAGGGGAAGCCCTGATCCCCCCCGCCTCTGCCCCAGGTGCTCAGCCTCGGCGTGCGGGCTTGTGACGGCTTAGGGCCGCCAGATCATCCAGGCCCTGAGCCTTCCGACCCTCTCATCAACCAAAACCCAATACAAAGAACCAAGAGAGTGTGGTCCGTGCACCTGCCCCCCCGGCCTTCCTGCTGGCCCTCTCACAAACCGGCCTGGGCTCCCAGGAAGTGAAGGGAGCTCCCCTTACAGACAGGACACCAAGGCCCAGGACCTGGTCTAAGACTCCCAAGGACAAGAGGCGGGGGCAGTGGGTCCGGGCCCTGTGCCAGCCCGTGGCAAGCGGCGTCCCAGAAGTCTGCACTTGGGGCTCCTCGCCGTGGAGGGCAGCCCCCGCCTCCGCCCTGGGCTCCGTCAGCCTCCGCCCCGCGGCTGCTATCTTAGCGTGGGGCTTACCCCTCGCTTCCCACCCAGTCTCCTCGTCTCCCCTCACTGTAACCCACCCTTATCTGCCGGACGAAAAGCCGGGGCCGCGGAGGGGCCGTGACAGCTTACGTAAGCTGCCAGGTGCCCAGGTGCGCTGGGAGCTTCCTGGGAGGTCAGGTTTGTGCTCGGCGGGAGTCTGGGTTTCAGCCAGAGCCTCACACCCCGAGTACACGGGGAGGGCAGGGACCGGGCCTCTGGGGCTGTGCGGAGGGCAGAGAGGATCAGCAGCGTCACAGGGGACCTCTCTGGTTTGGCCCTGGCCCTGCAGCCGGGGCCCCATCCTCCCCAACTTCCTAGATACCCAGTACTCCGGCAGGGGCGCGAGTCCCCAGGGCACTGGGGAAGGACACAGACGGTGGGCAGGGGCGGTGAGGCCCCGGGCTGTGCCTGAAGGTCAAGGCTTGCCGATGCCTTCCTGGGCAGCAGGTCTGGGCAGAAGAAACACACTCCAGAGACAGATGTGGGGCCTTTTCCTTTATTGTTTGGGGTTTCCCACCCCCACCCCCACCCCCAGGTGCCTCTGGCACCCCCGTTACTGGTACACCAGTCCCCTTTAAAATCACCAATATAAAAAAGGAGGGAGTGAGGGAGGGAACACCTGGCCACCCCTCAGTCCAGGTGCCGCCCGGCTGGCAGGGGGGGCGGGGCTGGGAGGGGCAGGCCACAGAGGTGAGGGGTGCTGGCTTCTGCACAGGGAGGAACGGGCATTCCCAGCAGGGGCCTCGCTGGGAAGGGCTCTGCACATCCAGACCGCAGACCGTGCAGAGCTAGTGGTTACGGTTTAAAGTCAGCAGGGGAGGCCCAGTGGGCAGGCAGGGTGGGTGCCCTCTGGCTGGAGCGAGGGGAGAGGACGCGTCAGGATGCTCGGAGGCCTGGGGCTGTCAGCTCCCCCCGGGAGCCCCATCCTGAGGCAGGAACGAGCGAAAGCGGCCTTCCTTGTTTGGCGACGGGAAGGGTGAGCCCAGGACTGGCGAAGGCGGGGAAGGCCACGAGGCTCTGCGCCGAGCAGAGAGACTG
This sequence comes from Paradoxurus hermaphroditus, assembly GCA_004024585.1. Taxonomy (NCBI): domain Eukaryota; kingdom Metazoa; phylum Chordata; class Mammalia; order Carnivora; family Viverridae; genus Paradoxurus; species Paradoxurus hermaphroditus. Next base: position 1,699 of record PITB01034636.1, on the reverse strand, counting down.
TGGCAGCTGGGAGGTGAGGGGACAGGAGGACAAGGCGGCCTCCTGCGCCGAGGAAGGCACTTGCAGCTGGTGTGGCCCGGTACGGCGTGGCGGGAAGGCATGGCTTGGCAGACGAGGGAGAGCAACACCGCGAGGGGACCCGAGCCCCCGCCTCATGCAAACATGGTCAGCTGTAACCACTGCCGGCAGAGGAGGGCGGGGAGAGAGGTCAGCCAGGGACAGCAGAAACGACTCGTCCAGCCTCCAAGCCCATGGGCCACCGTCACCGGCAAGGGACACTTTCTCACCTCCTCTACCCCTGGGAGACCAGGGTGCGGGCGCCCACGAAGACCTCCGGGAGCCTGGCCCCCCCTTCCTGCTCCCTTCCCGGGACCCAGACACCCCCATCCCGTCCTTCCAAGACTTAGGAGGCCTGGCCCACGGGCTCCGGCCCCGGGTGGGTAAGAACGCGCCAGCACCCCGAACACCCTCCCCTGCCACGGCCGAGGGAAGCTCCCACCTTGAACAAGTCGAAGGTCACCACTCCGTCCAGATCCGTGTCCAGAGTTTTGAAAAACCCTACGTTCGAAAGCAGGCGTTTCGGCACCGGAAATCAGGGGGGCGTTCACGCAGGACCGCCCCGCCGCCTGCCCCTCCCCGGCCCTCCCCCAGTCCCCCGGACCCCCGGCCTTCGGGTTCCCAGGTACGGAGACCTTCGCCGCTCTGGCACACGCCACGGCACACAGGCGTCCCGTCCGTATCTGTCATTCCCGTCAATCTAGGGGAGACAGGACGCGCGCGGCAGGAGCCGGGGGAAGACACTCACGGAACATGGTCTCCAGCCGCACCAGGCAGCACACGAAGTTGTCGAAGTCCACGGCCAGGTCGGGCTCCGAGTAGCGGGTGATGATGAGTTCATACAGCTTCTTGTTGAGCTTGAAGCCTGGCCCGGGAGAGCGCGTGAGGGCCAGGGAGGCGGGGCCGGGAGCTGGGGCGGGGGGCTGGGCGGGGGGAGCCCCACCTGAGTAGGGCTGGGAGCTGGAGCTGGCGGCGAGGGCGGGAGGGCCAAGCAAGGGCCAGCCCGAGGGAGCGAGGGCCCAGGCCGCCCCTGGGAATCAGCGGGCCGAGAAGGGCCCAGGGGTCCCGTCTTATTTGCGCCGAGTGCCCTGGCCTCACTCTGACTCGGGACTGTGAGGATGAGGCCTGCATCTCTCCCGCTGGAGGCTCGGAGCCCGGCTCCAGCTCTCCCAGGCCGTGCGGCCGCAGGCCGGTCACTGTCCCTAAGTCGTGCTTTCCTCCATGCACAATGGAGGGAGTATAGGACCTTGTCCCTGTTAAGCCACAGCGAGGACAAAAGGAAATGTTGACAAAGCACTTAGCTCAGTAATTTGGTAAGAAGACGGCTGTTACCGCCGCCACCATCACCACCCCGGGGCCGGGGCCAGTGGCGTGGACTGCCACTCTGGGTAGGCGCCGGCAGGGCATCAGCCTGGGGCTGTCCGCCTGGGGACACGCCTTACCCGCAGACTCAATGGCCATCCGCATCTCGTAGGCGCTCATGCTGCCCGACTTGTCCAAGTCAAACTTCCGGAAGATGGCCTGGAGCAGGGAGCAGGGGGTGAGGGGCCAGGCCGAGGGAGGAGGCGCCACCTTCCGGCCCACCGCAGGGCGGGGGTGGGGGGGTGGGGAGGCTGCTGAGGGTGGAGGGGAAAGACCCGAA
>PITB01034635.1:0-12972 GCA_004024585.1 Paradoxurus hermaphroditus | reverse complement strand
AAAAAAAGAGAGAAATCAAGAGAAAGAAGATCCCTCTCATGGTTTTGGTGCTTCCTTTGGAAATAACAGTCTTCCAAGAAAGGATTGTATTCTTGTCTGTATTTTGTTATAGTAGCCCAAATGCCCAAAGCAGCAATTCATTTAGCTTCTAAATGAATTAGGAAACCTGTTTCCTGATGGATAAAAAGGAACAAACACCTTCTTTACACGATATGAAATAAGGCTAACAGCTGATGCCTCTCACCCATGATAGATGCTTAATAAATGTGCCTTCCCTCCCTGCCCCCTCAGAGCAGGGCTGGGATGTGACTCCTCCTGCCTTCTAATTCCTAGACCCGTGTCCTGTATCTAAGGGCTGTTGCTCCTCGCCACTGGCTGAGAGAACAAATGTCTGGGGGCAGGACGGGGGTCCCCACTCTGAACTGTATATGCGCTTCCTGGCGGCTCCATCAAATTACCCTGCACCGGATTCAGTGGGAAGGGAGAGATTTGGATGCCGGCTCAGTTAGGAGTTCTGGCAGTTTCTACAAACAGCAACTTAAACAAATTAGCTTCATTTCCTTCCTTTAAATAAAATAAATATGGAGGCAGGCAATCCGGTGCTGATATAGCCGATCCTTGGTGCCGTCAGGGGCCCAGAATCTTTCCTGGTGGAACCACCTGCATCACAACGTCCCCGATTTGAGCTAGTTCGAGAGGGTCTCTGCTCCTTGCAACCAAACAAACTGGCCTTCGCGGTTTTAAACCAAGGGCATCAAGTGCTTCGTATAGAAATTCAGTTTCTTTCAATAATGGAATCAAAGCAAGTTTTGGGAAGTTCATTCTGGTGAGGGGGTACCATCTGACATTGTTGTCAATATTCTCACACGTTCATTTACAGGGTTCAGCACTGAAGATAGAGTTACTTGTGCTTGCAAATATGAGCATAAATTTTAGCAGAACACAGCAGCATGGCAAAAACAATATTCATATGCAATTAGGAAATTCATGGAGCAGAAATGAACTTGGAATTGGTGGTGGTGCACATATTTGAAAATAGGGATAAAATAGGCTGCCATGATTATCAATTGAAATAGAAATTATGCTTATTTGTATGAACATGCACTCATAAAGAGTAATTACACTATGATATTTTTGTGGCGAAGATGATATTTAATATAAAACACAGTTCAATATGGCAGCAGGGCCAGGAGTAGGGGGTGGGGAGGAAGGCATCCACCTCTCATGAGAAATTGAAGGACCAAAAAAATACAGTATCAAGATAAATAGTATTTTTTTTTTTTACATTTATTTATTTTTGAGAGACAGAGACAGAGCATGAACAGGGGAAGGGCAGAGAGACAGGCAGACACAGAATCCAAAGCAGGCTCCAGCCTCTGAGCTGTCAGCACAGAGCCCGATGCGGGGCTCAAACTCACAGACTGTAAGATCAAGACCTGAGCCGAAGTCGGCCGCTTAACCGACTGAGCCACCCAGGCGCCCCGAGATAAATAGTATTTTAAGGGGTATTTTAAAAATAAAAATTAATTCAAAAATCCACATGCACAAAATATCAAAATTTTGAATAGACAGGATCAGTATTGTTGATTTTTCCTTTTGCCTCAGTCCTCCAGTGTGATTTGGGTGCAGCACTGCATAGCAAGATGTATTTTGTTTTTGTTTTTGTTTTTGCTGTCTGCCGTCAGTCGAATTTTTTAAATGTTTGAGCCTGTGGAGAATTACTTTGTAAATCACTTTTAAGTGTTTATAATGGAATTGAACATTTTGTAAATGAGTCCTCTCAGTTTTGTCCAAAAGAAACTGAAAATCTTTAATCACAGTGTTCCGTGAGTGTGCCAAAATAAACTGTAACTTTTAAAGCCTGTATCAAATTTTAGGTGTTATAGACAACGCCGTAAACAAATTTCAGTGATTTTACCCTGGAAAACATTTACATTTATCCCTCAAAAGCAAGGCGGTCGCTGAATAAATTAGCTGATAGGAGCTCAAAAGTTGGTCAAGATTTAATGTAGGAACTGTATAGTTTTTCTTCGACTCGTGGGAAGAATGTTTTGATGGAGTTCCTATGTTTAATTGGGCAAATTTATATTTTGTGTTTGGATGGAAGGGAGACAGAAGGCTGATAGTTTATGGCATCTACAATTGGCAAAATATTAAAAAGAATTACAAAGCCAAGTTATGTGGTGAGTTTTATCTTCTCATAATACTCGTTTAAGAAAAATATTCTAAATGGAAGTTAAAAAGATGCTACCCCTGAAATACGTGTGCTGAAATAGTTAACCACACCTATCTAAAGAAATTAGAACTGAGAATATCTTCCACTTATTAGAATTTGTTCAGAGCTCCCCAGGTATCTCTGCAGAGAAATGATACTCGTGTTAAAAATATTGTGTTCTACAGAGGAGAGTCAACAAAGAAAGGGTATCAACAATTTCCATTTAATTAATCATAGCATGTAACTTTGAAGATGATTACAGGCAATTTTTTGAGGGGAGAAAGAAGAGATCACATTAAAAAAAAAACCAACTCATATTCTTTAGAAAAGTATCAGTGACATGATATTAGAAACCGATATGGCTAAGAAATTGATTAAAGTACATGAACATAGGCTAAAATTATTATTATTTTTATGTTACCTTTAAAGCTCAAATAATAAATACTGTAAGGTTTTAAAATTTTAATGCATATATTAAAATTTTTTAATATGTTATTTTAGTTTCATTTTTAAAAAATGTTTATTTATTTATTTTGAGAGAGAAAGAGAGTGTGAGCAGGAGAGGGGCAGAGAGAGGGGGGAGAGAGAGAATCCCAAGCAGGCTCCACACTGTCAGCACAGAGCCCGATATGGGACTCGATCTCAAAAACCAGGAGATCATGATCAGAGCCAAAACCAAGAGTTGGACGCCTAACAGACTGAGCCACCCAGGCGCCCCTTAATGTGTTATTTTCGAATAAACCGTTAATTTTAGAAGAGCTTTATATTTACAGAAAAATTGTAAAGATAGTACAGGGAACTTCCATGTATCTCCCCACCCAGCTTCCCCTCTCACTGACATCTTACCTTAGTGTGGTACGTTTGTTATTGTTAATGAACCAATGACCAATGCTGGTGCATTCTTATTTGCTAAAGTCCCTCCTTTATTCAGTTCCCCTTCGTTTTTACCTGCTGCCTTTTTCTTGTCCAGGATCTCATCCAGGACGCCACACCGCATTTGGGTGTCAAGTCTCCTTAGGCTCCTCTTGGTGGTGACAGTCCTCAGACTCTTCTCGTTTTGGATGACCTTGACAGTTTTGAGGAGCACCAGTCAGGCACGCGTCTCTCCTGGACTTTGTCTTCTGTTTTTCTCATGCCTAGAGCAGGGGTATGAGTTCCGGGAAGGAAGAACGCAGAGGTAAAGCGCCCTTCTCCTAATACTTGCCAACGTAACTTACACTCTTGACGCCGGCCTTGATCACATGGCGGAGGGAGTGTCTGTCGGCTGTCTCCACCGTAAGCTACTCTCTCCACTTTCCATACTGTGCTCTTTAGAAGGAAGTCATAACCCACATTTCAGGCTTGGGGGCTTATGTTCTTGTTCCGTGAGTGGGGAGTATATATATGTATATATATACACACGTAAATTTATATATATTATTTGGGATTGTTTTACACCAGAGTTTTATCTTATCTCTTTCATTTATTTATTTATTCAATCATTAATTTACAGCACTATGGAGTCATGAATATGTATTTTATACTTTGGGTTATAATCCAGTACCTTTTAATTTTGTTGCTTAAATTGTCCCAGCTCTCCCTGTTTGGAGCTCTTGCGGTTGGCTCCTGTGTCTTTTTGACATAACCCTCACTGTGAGGTTTTTGTGGGAGCATTTGGACTGTGGCATTTTAGACAGTTTGGCCGTTATATTTTATATATTGATTTCTTTGGGGTTTCTTTTTTCATGTTTTATTTATTTTTGAGAGAGAGAGGGAGGGAGAGAGAGAGAGACAGGTATGAGTGGGGGAGGGGCAGAGAGAGAGGGAGACACAGAATCCAAAGCAGGCTCCAGGCTGCAGGCTCCAGGCTCTGAGCTGTCAGCACAGAGCCTGACGCGGGGCTCAAACCCATGAACTGTGAGGGCATGACCTAAGCCAAAGTCGGACATTTAACTGACTGAGCTACCCAGGCACTCTAATTTCTTTGTTTTTAAGGATGGGAAAGTAGGTGTAAAAATCTCTAGCTCGAGATTTAGTCCATATCCTTGAGAGACGGCTGGAGACCACTCCCTCAGGCTAGTTCCTCTCCTAGGCCTTGGGCCCATGGCCTGAAGGCGCCGATGCCTGTCAGCAAGAGCCCTGGGTTTAACCTGACAAGAGGCACAGCTCCAGACCGGGGAGGTTTGGAGAACTTCCAGGAGAGCCAAGCCTAAGCGAAGGAATGAGTCCCCAGGCACGCCCTTCCCAGAAACAGGGCAGGGTGGGTTACCTTTAGGGCCTGTACCCAGACCCCAGCTCCCGAGGTCACTTGCTTCAGGACCTTGGGCAAGTCACTTAACCTTCCCGAGCTTTGGATTCCTTACGGGGAATCCTTACGAGCTTTGGATCCTTATGGGGTTGGCGCAAGGGTTGAGGGGTATGACGTGTGTGAAGGGTTTAGCACGCCGACATGGAAGGCAGGCAGCACATAATGAGAGCTCGCTGTTACTGTGTTTTCTAATCACTAATAGACCGTTTCCAAGGGACACCCCAGTTGTGAAAATAAACGGCACAGTTATGAAGGCAGATGGATTTGCAGTTTGTAAAACCCCCAGGCCCGGCCTGACCAGGATGGGGCCAGCGGTGGTGCCCGAACGGTGATCAAATGCCCTCTCTGAATACAGATGATGAATCTGCCCTACGTTTGCTGGGGGAGCTCGTCCAAGAGCAGTCGAACAGCGTGATTGCTGAGGGTGGACCAGGGCCGCCTTCTCCACCCAAGCCTCCATGTCTTCAGCAGGGGCCCCGGGCAGGCCAGCACCGCCCACCCCATCACGGGATCCCCAGCCCTCCCCTCTACCCTGGTCCCAGCTGGGAGGGAAGACGGGACCTCACTGCAAAGAGAGGCTTTGAGGGGACAGTGGCAGATAGATGTCAGTTGTGCTGGAATGCTGTGAGCACCGAGGGGTGCCCCCAAGTGCCCAGCCCCGCAGGTTCTGTATGCCGCCCCCCCCACACGTGCTCCTGGGCACGTGCGTTCACACACCCTCACTCTCCCTGCACACACTCCTACTCACACTAACACAGGCAGTAGGCAGAATAAAGGCCCAAACAGATATCCACGTCCTAACTGTAGAATCTGTGAACGTGTTACCTTTCATGGCACAAGGGACTTGGCAGATGTGACTGAGGGTTCCGAGGTGGGGAGAGTAGCCTGCTTTAGCCAAGTGGGCCAGCGTAACCTTAAGCATCCTTATAAAGAAAAGTGGGAGGCAGGACAGAGAGATTCAGTGTTGGCTTTGGAGCTAGGAAATGAGGCCGCAAGCCAAGGAGTGCAGGCAGCCTGCGGGAGCTGGAAAAGACAGGGAATCCACTTCCCTTTTGGCCTCCAGAAGGATATACCCCTGTGAACCTGTTTGGGCTTCTGACCTCCAGAACTATAAAATAATAAATTTGTTGTTGGTTTAAGCCATAGTGGCTTAAACCATTAAAAGTTTTTTTTTTTAATGTTTCTTTATTTATTTTGAGGGATGGGAGGGGCGGAGAAAGAGGGAGAGAGAGAATCCCAAGCAGGCTCCACACTCAGTGTAGAGCCCACCATGGGGCTCGATCTCACAAACCTGTGAGATCATGACCTGAGCCAAAATCAAGAGTCGGACACTTACCTGACCGAGCCACCCAGGCGCCCCAAACTGTTAAAAGTTTTAACAGTGTATTCGGCATCGAGATCAAGAGGCAGAATGTTGCCAGCACCCCTAAAACCTCAGTCTTTCACATATTACCTTCTTGGTTTTTGCTGCGTTCAGAAACCAGTACAGCCCACCTTGGATTTTTCTTATACCTCTTTACTTAACATTTTTCTTGAAACACTTATGCCTGTACTCAATTGTATATATTTGGAAAGAAACTTTCTGTCCCTTTGTTGAAAATTAAAACTATTATTATGAGCCATTATTTATCGCACATACACTATTCGGAGGCAAGTATAAAATAAGTGTCACTAAATCCCAGCTAGACCCTCCTTCCTCCTACAGGCTCTGCACCTGAGGGGTTTTCTTTATTAACAAGAGGGATTAGCAGGAGGATTTGAGACGCGTTAAGGACTGACTCACACCAGGCCCAAGATTTCACGTTAAGGACTGACTCACACCAGGCCCAAGATTTCACTTGTAGCCAATCATAAGGATTGAAAGATAAATGAAAAAGAACTTTAGATAATGCTATGTAATACCAAGTTGGCCACACTTTGCCCCCCACTGACACCCCACTGATGTCCCAGGCCGCCAGCATGTACCCCACACCTCATGGAAGAACCAGGTGGGAAGGTCACTTATTTCTGGCTCCTCTCAGAATGGCCTGCATCTCACTGACTGTGGAAGCCTGGGTGGGTGACAGCCTCTTCACCAGCAAAGGACAAAAATACTCCTTATTTGCCATAGCCATGTTCTATGAAGCATCTGGGAACACAGAATTAGCAAATACTGAGCCATTCTCTTAGGGAAAATGCAGAGTTTTCTGCTAACTGGCTAGTTTTCTGGTTGCATTTTCATCAAGTGATCACTACATAACCTTGTTTTATGTTTCCGTGCAGACGCCTTATTCAACAGAAACGATTGATTCGCTAACTCAAGGAAGCTTCCCTAACAAGCCAGTTCTCTCTGTGAGGCACACCACAGCCTTTTTGCACCTGGGGCCACTAGACAGAACTTAAGCGTTACCGATGGGGCCACTTGAAACAGTGAATCGCCAAGGAAAAACACAAAAATGTGAAAAGCAGGCACTAAATAGATCACAGGCCGCTTGTTTGCAGTTCGAGCTGAGACAAGAAGGTAGAGCGTCACCTTGTCGGACGTCATCTGGGAAGTTGTGAATAGGGCCACTCAAGTATCTTGCCACCCTGCACATGTCTGCAAAGGACCCTGGAAGGGTCTTCTGGAAGCAGAAGTATTGAATGGGGGTAAAATATGTTTTATCTAGTCGGCGAATTCGTAATGGTGGAATCAGTGAACCATTGGGACCGACCTCCTGGAGGTGGTGCCGACCTCTCCTGGGTTGTCGCAGGGGTTCACAAAGTCAGGGAGGGAAGCCCTACTATGAGCTTGCCCCATAGTAGGTCCTCAGTCTGCAGCGGTCATTACTGCCTTTGTTCAGCTACTTGCTGGCTCTGTGACTTTAGCACATCGGACTCTGGGACAGTGAGGTGCTTTCAAAACGGGGTGCTGTGAGCCGAGTGACAGGATGTACACGGAGGGCCGCGGCACCAAGCTGGCGCTCAGAGCCTTTGTTGAGTCTGAGTTGAATTTCCTGTAACACCTTTAGTTCACTTCTGAGGAGCCTGTGGATATGCCCACTCCTGTGCCGAGTTATTTAACCTTCCCGTGCCACAGGCTTCTCATCTGTAAAATGGGGGATACAAACAGAACCTCCCTCAGCTGTCTGTTGAGGAGGCTTAATGAGATGACTCACGTATAATGCTCAGCGTGGGGCCTGGCACAGGGAAAACGCTCCATCAGCGTGAGCTAGAGGAGAACTCACTGAAAGGAAGTTAGGGGGTTGGGTATGCGGAGCTCTGAAGCCCTACCACTCACCGCTGATGGAAAATCCGACAGGAGGGCAGGGGCCATGCAGGTAGATACTGTTGTACTGCCCCGGCAGGCGGGAGAAAGACTTCCCCGGGCACCGGGCTGGCTCAGTCCGACTTCAGCTCTCATGCCACGATCTCACGACTCGTGGGTTCGAGGTTGGGCTCTGCGCTGACAGCTCAGAGCCTGGAGCCTGCTTCTGTGTCTCCCTCTCTCTCTCTCTCTGCCCCTCCCCTGCTCACATGCTCCCTCTCCATCAAAAATAAATAAACATTAAAAAAAAAAAAAGGCTTTCCTCCCCACCCGTAGCCCAGCCAACTTGAGACAGGCACAACTCAGCCGATGAGAAGCCACACTACTTCCCACGACCAGCTGACCCCAAGGGACTTTTTGTTTATAACAGCCTTCCCAGTGCCCCTTTCCTCTATAAGAGTGCTCCTCCTCGTTGTTCTGTGGGCTTGCCTCTGGTTTTGCTGCAGCTGGCTTGTCTGGATTGCAGTTCTCTGCCGGTCCCGAACAAACCCACCTTTTTCTGGTAAAGTAACTGGCAGTTTGATTTTGAAGGCTAAAAGCCATGATCATGTCTTGGCAATGGTGGTAAGGACACACGCCACATAGACCAGCTCCAAAGACATCCTCCTTCTCAGACTCCTCAGCTTCTGACTCCTCCTCTTTCATAACCTCTCTGTGGGGAAGGGCTTAAGGTGAGAGCCTTAAGTTTATCTAAGCAGCTTTTGATCACTTTATTTTTTTGTTTATTTATTTATTTTTAAGAGAGACAGAGACGGAGGGAAGAGAGAGAATCCCAAGCAGGTTCCACGCTGCCAGAGCAGAGCCCGACACGGGGCTCAATCCTATGAACCTCGAGATTATGACCTGAGCCTAAACCAAGAGTCAGACACTTAACCGGCTGAGCCACCCAGGCGCCGTGACCACTTACTTTAAAATCGTGCACAGTGGACTGTTTATTTCTCACTTCGGTAATGTTTATAGCTAACATTTTAGGGGCCGAGCGAAAACTTTGATGAGACCATCCTAATGGAGAGGAGAAAGAAGCAGGGGCGAGGGATGAAGGGGAAGTGTGGACGGTGACCTGTTTCTGGTTTCAGCCTTTCCTGAGACCAGCTGCATCTCCTTGGGCCCCTCCTAAAGCACATTCGTGGCCTTCCAGAAGTTTCCCCTTTTTGATTAAATAAATTTGGTTGGACTCTGTTACTTGCAGTCAAAACTAGTCCAGAGCCGGGTGAGTGAGAGGGGGCCCCTCCCTTCCTAGAGCTCAGCCCAGGGCAGGGACGGGCAGGCAAACGGGCCGTGATGGTCCCCTCTGGGAGGTGCTCAGGTGGGAGAGGGACACAGAGCCAAGCTCTGGTGGAGGGAAAGGTGTTCTCCAAGGAAATGACCTCTGAGGTAAGGCATGGAGGAGAAGCTGGCAGCCCCAGCAGGGGAACACAGACGCCTCAAAGAGAGCCTGGCAGATTTGCTACCTCGGCATCCGTGTTTGTACCCTTTTGCCTATCACTACATTAGCAACTCCGGCTGCTGGCAGAGCTGCACAGCGTTTCCCCTCTCCTGGTTGTGATGGGGACTGCTGTCTTGCTCCCCTGTTCCCAAGGACAGAGACCGAGTCTCAGATGGCCCTACCTTTTCCATCCAGCAGACCCCAGGACATCCTCAGAACCTAGAGCCCCAGGCTGCGGTGGTGGTGGAACAGCCCTTGAGGGAAGAGAAGGAGGAAGCCCCCTGCGAGGCATTGAGGACCAAGGAAACCAGGCTCTGGAGGCAGTGGAAGGCTTCTTGAGTTGGGGGTGCTGATGGGAGGGTTGGGGATTGGCAGAAGGGAACCCACGGCCAGTGCCAGGCACAGGGGAGAGCTGGGACTGCAGGACACATGAGGGAGAGGCTTGGGTAGGGCCCTGCTGGACACTGAGGGCCTCTTGTCCCCTACACTGCCTCGGAGGTACAAGGAAGGCCTCGGGTACCCGGACAGGTGGGGGCTTTGATGGCCTACTGCATTTACCTAGTGACATACTCCAGGTCCCTGCACCTGATGCTAATTTAAAACTACTTACTCTTGGGGTGCCTGGGTGGCTCAATTGGTTAAGCATCTGACTTCAGCTCAGGTCATGATCTCATGGTTTGTGGGTTCGAGCCCCGCACTGAAGCTCAGAGCCTGGAGCCTGCTTCAGGGTCTGTGTCTTCCCCTCTCTCTCTGCCCCATCCCTGCTTGTGCTCTCTCTCTCTCTCTCTCTCTAAAAAATAAATAAATAAACATTTAAAAAAATATTTACATCTACATCTTACAGAGAGAGGGAGACAAGGAGGGAGAAGGTGAGTGCCAGGCACCATACCAGGTGCACAGAACTATCTCATTTCATTCTTTCAACCATCCTGTGGGGCAAGTGTTCTTATTCTCACTTTTCAGATGAAGGAGTCAAAACTCAGAGGGATGATGCCACATGCCCAAGTTACACAGGTAGCAGGTGGCCACAGAGCCGCCATGTTATAATAGAACCACTCCAGCCCAGCCTTGCCAGCAGACCTAGCATCTGAAACTCAGCCTGTACTGCGGAAGGGAGCAGTGTGCCCACTAGCAGTCCGCAGAGAGGTCGGGGAGCCTGTCAAATACAGCTCAGCCTCCCGGCCTCAGCCCCGTAGTAGTGGTGTCCTCGCTCTCCCCACCCCCCTTCCTAGCCCTCTCGGCACTTAGTCACTCTTGGTTTACACACAGTCCTGACACGCGGCAGGGTGGGAAGAGCACCGGTCCATCAGGAGTCATTAGCCTTTCTCTGCGTCTCTTCCCTTATCTGGAAAACTGAGATGAAAAGAAGTGCTTCAGGACTGAGGGTTCCCTTTGGGTCAGAGAGTCTTAAAGGTGCGGCATCCTTAAAGAATGCTGTGGCGGTCTGGCTTGCTTCATTCCACAGCACAAGGACACGTTTTTGGAAGAAAATACAGCTACAGATCACGTCCGTAGGGTAGTGTATCTCTTTATACAAAAACTGTAGGTAGAGCTTAAAAATCAAGAAAATGCCTCCCTTCATTGCCTTTCTTTTTCCCTCTGTAAATTGGGAAGGTCTCACTATATGATGTTTCAGGCAGGGTGCCCAGGTCCAGCGCGTCCAACGGTGCCAGTTTGAGAAGCCCTGGGCCGGAGATGGGGGACCGGCCCCTGCCTGGTCATCACCTGGCGGTGCGACTTGGGATGAGTCACTCACCTTCTCTGGGCTCCTGTTCTCCCTGGAAGCAGAGAGGGCATGAGGGCGGGCCAGAGATCATCTGAGGTGCTTTTTAGTGCCAGTCTTCATGTCGCTGTCACTTTCAGGATCCTCATGGGTCATGGTCAGGTCATCCTGACCTCCGGTTACCCATCTGTGCCTCTACTTCCACCCCACGGGAAACCCTACACGGCAGCTCTTTGGGCCAAGGAAAGGCTGCTCCTTCTCCTCACCTGAGACCCCATCTCCCCAGTCTAGAGTTGTAAGCCCCTAAACAACTGTCTGGGGGGATCCAGGCTATTAAAGTAATTTACATAGTAATTAACAAGGTTCCATTAGCTGATTCCCGGAGCCAGAACACTCTGCCTCCATTCCCCTTTAGGGGTCCGCATCCCAGGCTGGGACTGGGGTTTGGCTGGTGGAGCAGCGAGGGGGGGAATTTTCCGTGCTCACGTGATCCAGCTCCACACCCAGGGACGAGAAACAATGCCTGGGTGAGGGCCCCAGCTGGCTGGGTAATGAGGTCTGGGGCAAAGAGGCGCCTTGTGAGCACGCGGGGGCCCGGAGCCCCGGGAAGGAAAGGCAGCCATGAGTCTCGCAGCCATGTGTCGGTTCTGCAGCCCAGGGCCTAGCGCCTCCAAGAGCGCCCGTCTCAAAATGATGCAAGATTTCTCGTGTCCTTCTGGGCCCCCTGACAACACATTTTATGTGTGACCGTAATAAGGTACAAAGCTGGTTATCAGCTTCGAGCCTCTCAGCAACCCTGTGAGGGAGATACTGTCTTCTCCAACCTGGGGATGAGGAAACTGAGGCCCAGAGAGGTGAAGCGACTGGCCCAGGGTCACACAGCCTGGACGTAGCAGAGCGGAGCTAGAACCTGGGTCCTCAGACCCAACCCAGCTCTTCCTACTTGGCCAGTGCCTTCGAAGCAGCTCCGTGGAGTCCCAGGGGACCCTCCAGTGGTTTGTCTCAAGGACAAGGGGTTGTTGAGAGGACTCCACCCCCACCTGCCCCTCCCCTTTAACCAGGCTGGTGAATTACAGACTGGACTTCTAGGGAAGCTTTTGTTTGGATTCCATAGCTAGAAAAGCTTTTAAAACCACTACACTTCAACAAAACTGTCCCTAGAAGGGACCTGTCACAGGGCCACTTCTTCGCATGTCTCTAGCTCTGAAGGGAAGCCTCTGGATCTATGGGTTGTATGTGGCAGAATTGACTCTCTGAGGCTCCAATCTTCGGTCCCAAATCCCCGGCCTTTGGTCTCCCCATCAGGCTCCCTGTAGGTGCGGAAATGACAACGCTTCTGGGGTCTCAACGAGCTTCGAGTGATTTCCCTCCTCGTACTCACTCAGCTAACGTTTATCGAGCTGCAAGAGCCAGCACCTGAGGATTAAAGGACACCAAGCGTGAGCGCTGCCCTGAGAGACCTCTGGGAAGACGCAGCACAGGCTCATCCACAGCGGTTCCCCAGAGAGGACGCTGGGTGCCGGGGGTGTCCCGGACCCCATGGATGGGCAGGGGGAGCGGGGGACGCCCGATGGCCAGAACAGGGCAGATGTTCGAGAAGGCTACGCAGAATTGGAGAAGCCCGAACCGCTTCGAAGGAGGGGGTGGCTGGTGGAGAGGGAGGGAGGCACATTCTAGCCCAAGGGGATGGCCCGCGTGAGGGCTGAGGCAGGGGAGCGGAGGGCACTCGTGTGGGTTCATCTAGGTGCCTGCTACAAAGTGGAGGAGGGGGAGGCGGCTGCGGAGGCTGCGGCAGCTAAGACCAGGAGCCCAGGGAGGGGCCGTGGCCCTAGGCCTCGCCGCTGCCCACCTCCTCTGCAGTTCTCTCCACAGGACCCCTCCCCTCAGGGCACCCCGAGGGGCTGCTTAGGCTGTGGGGAGGGGTCAACAGGGCATTTAGGGCCTGGGAGAACCCCTGCATTGGTGCGCCCACCTCTGTGCCCTCCCCGACCCTGGGCCTTACATCTGAGGCCTTGCTCCTGGCTGGAGCCTGCTT
>PITB01034634.1:0-12958 GCA_004024585.1 Paradoxurus hermaphroditus | reverse complement strand
TCCAAAGAAAATGTTAATATGTGTGTATATATATATACATATATATATACACCATATATATATATAGTATACTATATAGTGTATATATATTTATATTATAAAGATGGTATAGGAAGAACTAATAACATCCACAGGAAATGCATTGTTTATATATACATTTTTTAAAAACAAGCTGTAAAGCATTAAAGACTTCAATTTAATTTATATATACATATATATGCACATATTTATGCATATATATATAAATACTATAAACATGATATATTTTATTATCAAGATATCAGTTCTCCTCCATACTGTTCAGGCAGGGCCATTGTTAATGTTCTAGTTGTTATTGTTGTTTAAAAGTGTGTGTGTGTGTGTGTGTGCACACACACAACACATGTATAAATTAACAAGCTGAATCTTAAATTTATATGAAGCAATGAACCAAGTATAACCAAAAAGAATAAAAAGACTATCACTACCAGGTATCAGGACTTACAGTTAAGCCATATTAGTTAACACAATGTATAATTTGGTGCAGGGATGGTCATAGAAAATAGAGGTTTTGTAAAGAAACGGATGCTTTTGCTGCAAATAATCTGACCCAAATGACTTAACTGATTTAATAGAAAGTCCAAAAGCAGGGTTACTTTTAGGGTTGATTAATTTTGTAGTTTGACAGCATCCTCAAAAAACCAGGTTTGTCCTCTATTTCTGTTTTGCCATTCTCAGTGTGGTGGCTTCGACCCTCAGTCTGGTGCCTTTTGCAGCACAAGATGGCTGCCACAGCCCTAGGCATCACATCAAATTATGGTCATGACAGAAGCAGAAAGGGTAAATACCTTCTCCTAAGTTAGGAAACCTTTCTAAAACTCCCCAAACAAGTTTGCCCTCATGCCTTCATGGCCACTGTTGCACTATTCACTCAGTTCCCAAACCAGATATACTCATTCCTAAGTCAAACCCTGGCAAGGGGATTGAAGTCACCATGATTGTCTTAGACATGTAATTTTAGGTAGAATGCATGTTCAGATGTCAACCATCAAGACAATGTTAATTCTGGTTGATGAGATAAAGACTTTTGATTTTATTCTTTAAAATTTCCCCACCCAAAACTAAAAAGCTAAATTAATCCATCACTAAATGAAACTCACATGTCCTACTTAAAAATCATTGTATTCAATCCTCTCTTTAAATAGATAAGCAGTTGAAAAATATTTGTTGAGTTTCTACTGAATACCAGACACTGTGCTAAGTACATGATCAAATTCAATCCTCACAACCCCCTTTAAGTCTTAGTAATTCTCATTCTATGAATGAAGAAACTAAGCCTAGGAAAGAAAAAGGACTTGTGTGGAGTCACCTTTGACTAAATGGTAGATCTAAAAGTATACACTGACCTTTGAATAAGTGCCCTTTCTTTAACCCAGAGCTTATTCTCTATCTTTCTTATATCGTGAGAAATTATGACTTGAGATATAGATATGTGTACTGAGAATAGTTGTCACATATCCCTGGAGAATAAGGTTTTCTTCTCCATAAACTCTGAGAATAAAGAATAAGAATTCTTAGGACGTACTCTGAACCATCAGACAATGCATTGGAGCAGGGTGGTGGATTGCTTCGTAGGAAATAGCTCAATCTGTCAAACAAACCTGAAAGAATTTAAGAAACACAGAAAGTCTGTGTGTAAGAAAAACACTCCCATGTGTCTCCCTTAGTCTTCCACTACCTTCACACTCACAATAGTTGGAACACCAGATGGGTTTTCCACATACCAAACAATTCTCTGTGACACCCGCTGAGTGTCTTATAAGACAATTCAATTCCAATACTGACTGAAGTTAACACAGACTCCAATATCAAGGGAGCTGTCCCCAGAGATTGTCTCTCACTTCAGATGCAAATCTCAAGTAATATGGCCCAGGTTACCCACAACTTTGGTCTGACGTGGCTACAAATCAGAGGTTCCCATGACCACTCCCCACCTTGGATTCCATTATTTGTTCGAACAGCTGACAGAACTCAGGGAAAACTTACCTGCATTTCCTGGTTTATTATATAATAAAGGATATGATAAAGGTTACAGATGAACAGTAAGATGAAGAAATACATAGAGCAAGGTCCAAAAGGGTCCTGAGCACAGAAGCTTCTGTCCCTGTGGGGTCAGGGTGTGCCACCCTCCTCACGTAGATGTGTTTACCAACCCAGAAGCTCCCTGAACCTGTACTATTGGGATTTTTATGAAAGATTTCCTCATGGAGGCACAATCAATTATCAACTCCATTTCAAAACCCTCTTTCCTCCCTGGAGAACAGAGGTTAGCGCTGAAAATTCCAACCTTCTAATTCTGACTTGATCTTTCTGGTAATCATCCCCCATTTGGGAGCACAGTCACCTGCTTAGAACAAAGACTCTGCTACCAACCAATAAGGTCCAAGGAATTAGGAGCCCTATGTCAGGAACCTGGGTCAAAGACCAAATATTAGAACAAATGACACTTCTAATGCGCTTCTCATTTACGAAATTCTAAGTGTTTTAGCAGGTGTGCATCAGAAAGTGGAGTCAAAGACTAAATGTCAGCACAAAAGATTTTCATAGCACCCCCATTTATAAGGGTTTGGGAACTCTGTCTTAGGAATTGGAGGCAGAGACCTCTATACATAAAATTATTATTACTGTTATCTTATAGTTCAGCATCCCCATTGTGCCCTTTCATGCAAATCAACTTCCACAAACATAGGGATACTCTGGCTTCCTTAAAGGGTGGGTTCATTAGGGATGCCAACAATCCAAGGTGACAGGGTCTGGTGATGAAGGGCGGAGCAGCAGTGTGGCAAGGAAAACTTTGAGAAGAAAAAAAGATCAACCTAGTGGGTCAGGCAGAAACTGAACAGCCCTGTTCTGAACACCACTGGCCCTGGCAGAGAATCATCAGGCCGGTGGTGCAGGTGTGATGGATAGGCCCCTCTGAGGCTGCCTGTGATTGAAGCCAGATTGTCAAAAATGGACAGTAAACCAGGAGAGAGAAGCAAGAAGTTAGATGGTGCTGTCAAACTTGCCAGGGGATAGGAGGCAAAGAGTATGGACTTGCATGAAGAGTGAGGAGGAGAAAAAGGGGTGGTGGTGGGAGATGGGTTGCTTAAACTCCAAGGACACCTGTGAGAAAATCTGGGCCATCCAATGTCCTAACGATGATGAGTTTGCAAAAAGGTAATCTCATCGCCTCTCAGGAAAGGAGGTTCTCTGTCTGTCTGCAGCCCAAGCGGAGTCAGCTGAGCGTCCCCACCACCTAGCGAGCCCAGAAGACTCCAAAGCAATGCTCTGGAAAAGGGTCCCAGAGCAGTCTTGTTAGGATCTGAACAGTGGACCAGCCAGAATTGTTGGCCAGTCTACCCCCATTCCACCCAGGAAGGAAAGGGTGTGTTCAAGGCCATTAGGAAGGCTTGGTCTGTTCTGGAGCCACGGCTAGTGATTCCTGAGAACTGTGGAGCAGCAGCTTCATTAATTTCATCTTAAATTTTATTGTAGAAGGACAAGCCTGTTAGTCTGCATCAGACCAAGAAATCCAAAAAACCCAGGGGAAAAACTAGCAAGTCCATTGTGTTCACAATGTGCTCTACAAAGTCCTAGGCATTCTGTGAAAATGTCTCAGGAATAGGAGTGGTAGGCAGTGGGGAGAAACAGCAGGGAGGGCTCCACATGGAACAGCTTCTCTTCCTTGGGTGTCAAATCACAGTTAACATTTATGAAGGATTTCCGTATGCCAGGCACACATTTGGCATGTAAGCTCTATTATACAGAAGAGGAAACAAAGCACAGAGAGGTTAAGTAACTGGCACAGAGTCACACAGCTAGCAATTGGCAGTGGTGGGATTTGAACCAAGCTCATCGCCATGGTGTTATACGGAGGTCCTCTGTAAGACATCCTGGGATGGAAGGGTTTTCTCCTCCCACACTGAAGACCATTTATTTCACAGGTAGCCACCTTAAGACAGACAGCCTGAGGTTTATCACAATCTTGGATGGCAGCTCTGAAGACATGAGAATCACAACTGCTCTGTAGTTTACTCTGCCATCTGCGAAAAAGGGAAGGATGTTAAATATTGACGTCTTGGGGTTCAGGCAGGCTTTGGGAGTTTTAAGGATTTAAGGTCTGAAAAGCACCTCCTACAGTAAAATCAGGCACCTTACTGTAACCCACTCCTTCCAAAACATCAGGCTTTTCCTCTTTCTCACACCCAGAGCTAAGAAAGGAGCTGAAGCTGATCCGAGGATTTTAGCCAGACAGTTGCCACGAACATCAGTGTCAAGGAAAAGGAGGAAGGAGAGAAATGGACAGAGGGCTGGGGTTGGAGATGTCGTAGAAAACTCAGTAAACACAGGAGATGGACAAATAGATGTTGTCTTTTAATGCTAAAGAAGGAAACAGTTTGTCCTCTCAAGAGTCGGTGTGTTTTTTTATGAGACCTTTCAAAGATAGCCCTGCTTTTTCTAGCTTGCCTCTAAGAAGCCTCCGTTAAATTTTACACTTGATTTCAATCTATTTCCTTAGCTTAGAATTTGGGCAAGCAGCTTCGCTCCGACAATAAAATCAAAAACTGTCCAAAAGGAGAGAACTGTGCCTTGTTATGATCTGGTTTCATATTCTTTTGGGGAAGTGGGTGGAAGGCAATAAATTGTTATGGTGAGATGGAAGAGCGCACTCCCTGGCCCAGGAAACACGTGCTAAAAAGATGCGGTCCTTGCTCACTCAGGATTTTCTCAGAAACAATTCCCACTGCAGGAAACAGTCTGAGAAAAATATAAGCTGCTTTTTAAAAAAAAATTCGTATTTAATTTTGAAGTGTGTAAAAATTTTAAATTAACTTAAAATGTTGATAACACAGAAAGAATCTGAAATAAACATGGAAATATTAGCATCTGGGGGTAGGCACATGGCTCTTTTTCTGTGCATTTGAAATACATCATACTCTTGAAAATAAACCCAAATTGCTAAGAGAGAAGACCAGCTGGCATGAGAATTAGAAGCTCTGGATGGTCTGGTTTTTGTGATATAAACAGCTCATAATTTGAATCTGAAGTAGAGGGAGATTAAGGTAAGGAACAAAACCATGAACAATCAGAAGACTGAAGATTAAATCATCTACAGACACTTGTAGAACTATACTGTATACCTGGGACTTTTCCAGGATTTGAGGACAAAATGTTGAACAGAATAAATATGGTCCCTAACTTTGAGCTTCCAGTCTAGTAGAAGACCAACAAGAAGTAAGCAAGTGAGTGAATAATTACATACTGTGCTAAGTGTTCTGGTAAAAAAAGCAAGTAGTGTTGAGATAGACAATGGCGAGGGGCTTTGCCCAATTTAGACAAGGTGATTACAGATGGCCTCCATGAGCAGGTTCTATTTAGCTAAGGGCTAAAGGAAAAAGAACAAGAGAAGAGTAATCCATAGTGAAGTGCCTGGATATGTACATGCCCCGAAGCAGGATTGGGTCATTTAAATCCCAGGGACAGATGACCAAAGTGGCTGGTGTACATCTTTGAGGAGGGAGAAGAGCAGAGATGGTCAGGGGCCAGACCACCATAGCTTTGGACACTTGGGAAGGGGCTGGCCTTTTATCGAAAACAAATATGGCAGCACTGCATGTCTTAGTTACAAAGTAACGTGTTCTGAATATACCTTGAAAAAGATCACTCTGACTGCTGTTGTGAAGAAATGGCTTGGAGATTGGGTAAGAGTGGAAGCCGAGAGATAAGGGAGAATAGGGATTATCTAATTGTAGCCTGCAAGCCCTGCACTGCCTTTTTTGTGAATAAAGTTTCACTGCAACACTACACGTTCATTTGTTTACGTATAGTCTATGGCTGCTCCCACACTGAAACAGCAGAGTTCAGTGGTTGAGACGGAGGCTGTATGGCCCACAAACCCAAAATATATTTACTGTCTGGTCCTTTATAGGAAAAATGTGCTGACCCCCGAGTTTGAAGGTTGTGGCACTAGCCTTCATACTATATGGTGGTAGCCAATGAGCTTTAATCCAACAAGAATCATTGAACATGTCTTGAGTTCTCTGGAGAAAGACAGGAAACATATAAATACTGTGTAAGACCAGGTGACCTCTTTGGTAACTGTCCATCCCATTATATCCATCCCCTCATTTATCTTTACATAATCCTATTCTTTCAAAGCCTCCACCCTCCCCTTCTGAACCTTCAAATTTGGTTCAAGTCCTGCACCCTCCATAAAGCTTTCCCCAGCTTATACCTTACTCGGTACTTTTGAACTCCAGCCCTAAGTATCACCTATATTATGTACTCAGCCCTTGATTATACTGTGTATACTTAAGGCTTTGGATGACAAGAACATTTTCCCCAAGGTTATGAAAACATGAACTATCCCCAACTTGTCCCCTAACCTCTGAGGTATCACTCAAGCCTCTCAGCCAATGAGAGAAGAACCCTAGTTGCAAGATGAGAGCAGTTGGTTCACGGATAGAACACGACCCTAACAAACTTTCCTCCAGGGACATCTGCTGCAATCAGTGAAAATGATCATCTCTTGTCTTTTTGCTGTGATGGCACTAAAAGGCTCTAAGTCTAGGATTACCAACACCCCTACCAAATGTGCACAGTTAGATGCACACAAACATCCCACCTTCGTAAGGGGAGAGGCAGTGTTGAGACAGACAGAGTGGGGAGTCGTGATGGTTTTCCCTGAGCCCTGCATTTTGTAACACTTCTCATTCTTACTCATTACAAGCCAAATTCTTATTACTTAAGCTGATTGAGTTTCTGCCACTTAAAGAGAAATTCTGACCATTATAAGAGCCTTCATCAACTCTGCCAAAAGAAGACCAAGTCAGGGCCATTTGGTATCTCCTGTTGGCAAGGAAATGCAAATTGCTAGTATACTAAGTGCTGGCTGGTTGGTGGGTACACAGGTTCTTTACACTTTGTTAAAGTCTCACCTACAATCAGACTTCGCTAAGAAGGAAGGTCTAGGGAAGTTCTAGTAAAAAGACAGGATACGCTGCCTACCATTATCTCTGGGGCTGGTTTGGCCATGAACTTGCTCTCCGATCTCAGTCCTTGATACCCTCAAGTTTCCCACGTATAAAATGAGGAAATTGGGGTTTCTGAACCACCATTCCCATGCTGATTCCTGAGTTTCTGTCTGCCCAGTTCCTCCAGGAAAATGAGCATTTCTATCCTATCGCTTTGGGACTGGGGTGATTGTTTTCACAGCATTATTTGATTTTGTTCCAGAAAATCTAATCTCTGAGCCACATGTAGAAGCAGGAGTCTGTGTTTACATTGGACTTCTCATTCCACCCATCTTGGGCAGCATCCACACACAAGGCAGTGACAGGTTAAGGGAAATGGGAACACTTTGTGTTTTCCTATGTGTCTCATGAAACACCTCAAGTGCTTCTTGAAAAATGTAATAAAAAATTTTGAAGAGAAGATTTACAAATGTCTTAGAGGCCAGCATGATCTAGGAGGAATTCTAAAGCTGACAGAAAATGTACTTTTATAGGAAAAAAGAGAACAACCTCATTTAAAAAAAATTAAGAAGGTCTCTAGCAATGGTTTCTTGTTTCTGCCCTTAGCTGCACTTCCTCATGAGCTCTGTTAGGCATGGACCAGCCTGGTTATAATAAATATCATCACAGCGTTTCTCAACTGGAGCACCATTAACATTTTAAATGAGGTTTTTCTTTGTGCTTCAAGGTCCCCTGCATTGCAAGACATTTACCATCCCAGCTAAATGCCAGTAGTCCAATCCCCTAGCATTGCTATATGCAGTCCAAAAAGACCCCTATTCATTTCCGAGAACCCTAGGAGGCAGGTACTACCTCCTATCAAGCTCTCATTTCACAAATGAGTTAACTAGGGCCCAGAGATGTGATGTGATTTCCCAAGATCACACATGTGAAAAAGGGCTAAGGGACGAATTTGAAGCCACATATTTTGGCATCTAACCTTAGTAATTTTTATACTGTCTTAACCCGTCTGATAGCTGCGGGTTTCACTTCTACAGCTGATACTATTATAAAACTTACAACCAAGCTATTAATATCACTACCAATCATTACCTTCTAATTATACTTTGATTGCATTTGATACATTCTTATACTATAGTTCAGCAAGTTTTTTCATATTCATGAGTCTTCATTACCATAAGTAGCTCATAATACTTGCATTTGTTAGTAGATAAAAAATAGCCTGTCAGAGTCCAAAAGCAGCCTTCTAATTCTTGCCCATTGGTCCTCAAGGAGCAGAGTGAGGAACCCGTGGGCGTATACCCAGAAGGCAGTTATCAAAAGATTTTCAGCAACCGAGGAAGCTACTCTGTCCATAAAATCCTAGCATTTCTGACATTTGGAGCACTGTTTGGTCAATGCTCGTATCTTCTCATGAGTTGCTCCTAATGAGTGATTCCACTGTGGCCTAGGATACTTAGAGAGGGATGGTCTAGTTTCTAGCAATAGTAAGGTATTAGGGTGAACTATGCTCATCTCCTGTCCATTACAGTTCCCCAGATCCCACCCCATTACTAAGTGCTGGAGGAAGAGATAGATAGGAAAAGAAAGATGTTACGTTATTATGGTTACTGGTATTTGCATTGCAATGTCCTGCTACAATAGAGTCACTGGCAACAAGGATGGAAAAGCTTGCCTGCGTATCATCTGTTTCAGACACCTCCTCACGGTCATGCACACCAGAGCCATCAATACTGCAGGAAGGTGAAAAAGGACAGAGCCTCAGGACCCTATGTTCTCATGGTATTTTCACTGCAATTCATGAGCCTCTTTTAATGCATTTGCCTCCTCAAGATGTGCTTCAGACAAGCCCACATGATCAATGATAGAGTGATGACCAGTCACTTGTTCAGACTTTGGTAAACCGACAGGTCTGGAGTTGCATTTTAATAACACCTCCCTCTTATACTCCAGTCTTTTTTTTTCTGCACAAGAAATCTGAAGACAGAAAATAGACTGATTCAAAAGTTTAACACAGGAACAAAGCTAAGGTCCAAATTTCTATACTTTTTAGTCAAAAGTATATAGAGCAGTAAATATAATGTCGTTGGAATACCAATTTAAAGCTAATAACCATCAGGTGGAAATGATAAATAAATGCACAAATCTCAAAGGAAAAAATGGTAGTGGGAAAGTTTTCCTTTTCGCGTTTTCAGCAGTATTATTAGAAACTCATTAGGAGTCAATTACCATTTAATTTCTCTACAATATCCAATTATGGTTTTGCTGTCCAAATGTTCCTGCATATCACATTGGCCATTTAAAATTAAAATTTTGGGGATGCCTGGATAGCTCAGTCGGTTAGGTGTCCAACTTCCGCTCAGGCCATGATGTCACAGTTCAGGAGTTCGAGCCCCGAGTTGGGCTCTGTGCTGACAGCTCGGAGCCTGGAGCCTATTTCCAATTCTGTGTCTCCCTCCCTCTCTCTCAGACCCTCCCCCACTCATGCACTGTCTCTTTTCCTCTCTCAAAAATAAGTAGTTTTTAAGAATTAAATACCTTTGAAAAAACCGTGGTTTTGCCTTTCTCTCTCCCCCACCACCAAAAGAGGGTCAATTTTGAAATAGAAGTTCCAAAATCCCTTTTTTGACAATTACATTCCAGGGACACTAGAGAAGCTAGGTGAGTCCTATAAAAATGCTGGCAATGAAGCACAAGGATGCCCTCTTAACCTCCCCTCTCTTTGTAAGACTAAGAGCTATCTATAGTGTTTATCCAAATCCATTCTTCAACAAATACTTGTTGCAAACAAGTAAAAGGTATACAGAAATATGTTAGCAAGGAAAGGGTGGGGGAGGAAACACCACATTTGTGACAGTAAAAAAGACCCTTAAAATGTAATTATCTGGCATGTCTTAAAGCTAGTCATAACTATTTTAAATTACTTTGTATATAAATATCAGTTATCCCAATGGGAAAATGTAAAACCCAAGAGGAAATGCCTAGAAATGATGGAGTTATAAATCCAGTATTATAGTTGGTAAAGCTATACAGTACAGAAATGCCTAACTCCCTTCCCCACGCCCCCAACTCACCCTTCAGTTCTTTCCTGTGAAGCATATTTGCAAAGTAAAACTTTCTGAGGGGGGTCGGGGGGGATAACTTGGAAGCAAGTCAAAATAATGGCATCAGACAAAAACCACTAAGACTGATCTTTAAATCAGTTATTTGCCCTCTGGGGATGAGGAGCTCTCAGGACAAGGTATTTGTAAATATTCTACTGGTATATGCATACTTTCTGGGTGTTTTGTTTTTCTTTTTTTGGAGGGAGAAATCACTCACAAGTGGAGGAGGGGCAGAGAGAGAGAGAGAGAGAAAGAATCCTAAGCAGGCTCCATGCTCAGCATAGAGACAGACTCAGGGCTTGAACTCATATACCATGAGATCATGACTTGAGCTGAAATCAAGAGTCAGATGCTTAACTGACTGAGCCACCCAGGCACCCCATTTATTGGTGTATATTTGGTTTGCTTGAACAGGGCGTTGCATCTTAGTCTTTGCTGCCATTTCATTCTTCTCCCAAGACCTCTCCTTCATCCTCAAGAGGCCCTAATCAGTTAATATTCAGGGAGAAGGCTGTTGTCTTGTTATAAACGTCAGATGGTAAAGAAACAGATCTTACTTTGAAAATCTTAACACAATATAGACAGAGTTTTCAAAGTGGAAGTGAATAAACTTTGATCATTTCGGCTCCAATATTCTTTGGCCAATGAAGGAGAATCCCAAGCCATCTGATCCTAAATAGTCAAAATCCTCAAGCAATAGAATATAAATACACACACACACACACACACACACACACACACACACACACAAAGTGGGCTGACTCTTTAAATAAATCTTAAGGGCAGAGACGTTTTGGAAGAGCAATCATCAGAAATGTTGCAGATGAAAAAGGCAAGAACCTAACAGAGATTCTCTCCTTAACCAAACTTTAGACTTCTCAAAACCCTTTTTGATGAGGCCTCATTCTTCGGATTTGTTTTCAAATGCAAGAATCCCCTACCCTCAGAGGAGAACTGATAATCTGACCAAATTCCTCATCCCTCCCAATCCCCAGGAATACTGGATCACTCTAAGCCACCTTCAGCAAGATTCCTGGGACACTGACTCAGCCAGAAACCTCCTATTAGTAATTTCCCATCCACTGCCCCCTATCCTGCCCGTTGGTTCTAAACCCCCACTTGTTCATGTTATATTTGGAATGGAGCCCAGTTTGGTGCTAAGGGCTCTATTCCCCTATTGCAATAGTTCCTGAGTAAATCTGTTTTTACCACTTTTACTACTGCTCAGTTCTGGCTTGCCTCAACAAAAATCACAGAAGTACAATAATAAAAAGTGTCCATGGGACGGCATTTCTAGGGTGGACTGCATGTTTGTGAGTATCTCCTGTCGTTTGTGGGTTTTTTGGTTTTGTACCAATTGACCTGGAGTGTTCAGGAGAGGCACGAATGCAGGTGTGTCTTTTCTTTTTGTTTTAAAGTGTTAGTTCAGAAATTCTCTCCTTCTAACTCTCTTCCACAAACGTGGGTGATGGCTATACGAATTCAGGGTTTCCTGCGGCTCCTATGCACCAAGTTGTAAAAGTGACTTTCTTAATCAGAAAGGGAGCCAAACTGGGAGGAAAAAAATGATCATCCTGAGTAACTGATCTAAAGAAATTTTCAAGATGGTCAGGTCTCTTTGAGCCTAATTGGTTCAACTTGTCTTCTTCAGCCTACAGTCCTGAGTGATTAGTGGCTTTCAGCATGTTACCCCAATTACACTTTCTCTTCTTCATCTTAGCAATTACTAAAAGGAGAAACAAACATTTGGAAATCATTTTAACAACAAAATCCAGCAGCGTTATTTGTGATTTGAGGATGGGTTAAGGAAAAAAGAAAATTGTAATGATGTAG
The DNA here is from genome assembly GCA_004024585.1 of Paradoxurus hermaphroditus. NCBI lineage: Eukaryota > Metazoa > Chordata > Mammalia > Carnivora > Viverridae > Paradoxurus > Paradoxurus hermaphroditus. The sequence continues at coordinate 1,026 of PITB01034634.1, read as the reverse complement.
GAAATGCAGTCAACCCAGAAAATGATAATTCCCATATATTATATTCTGTTTTATTAGTGATGAGGTGGTTTCTGAAATTGTCTTCTAGGATAAAATGTAGTGACGTAAACTAGAAAGGCAGTGATGAGGATCTGGGTTCCAGCCTCTATTCTATTTTGGCAGAACAGAGGGCATTCATAGGAAACGTGTTGGAGACCAGAAGACTTTGGCCCTGGTGACATTGATGTTGGAGACCAGAAGACTTTGGCCCTGGTGACATTGCCTAAGGAGAAGACTCAGGCCCATAAGACAGTGCCCTAGACCAGGGCCCTCATCGGTGGATGGGGGTGCCTTGAAGCAAATGCCAGGTTGTAATACAACAAGAACAGAATTGTGGCTTGTCTGACTCTGAAGGAGGGCTGGTTAGCCAGAGACGGGTAAGACTCCTCATGGGAGGGGCGACCTAAGACAGGCACAGTCGCAGTAAGAGTCACCAGGACACCTGGCTATAGGGTCACTGGGCCTTTGTGCTGATTTGCGATTCATCCTAATATCTCCTGAAGAAGATGGGCCATAGAAAAATAGGAGTGCTCCACAGCTTCCTCCCCTATTAAGCCAACATATGCTGCTATACTTTATTAATAATAAAATCATATTGAGAATCATGGAAATAAAATCTTTAAGAAATCAGTAGAGTTTAGAATGTATCATTGATCTGTTTTAGGGTGATGCCAGACTCTCGGGAATGTGATTATTGCTGTGAGTCTTGGGACATAATTACTAGGAAATAGAAGTTAGAGTATGTTACAGAAAAATAAGGATGTTTTTTACGTAATCTTTCAACTGTAACCAAAAGCCTTTGTGCTTGCTCTTTCAACCTATACCACTTACTAGACTGTGCCTATTCGTTGTACCTTGCTTGCATGTAAATTGTTCTTGATCTTTTGACTGAAATTGTTTTTGAACATTTCTATGGAATGTACCCATTTGTCATACTTTGCTTATGTGTGAACTGTGTAACCGAAACTGTTTCTGAACATTTCTATT
>PITB01034633.1:0-12897 GCA_004024585.1 Paradoxurus hermaphroditus | reverse complement strand
GCATCATTAGTCAAATGACTACACTTCATTATTTAGCAGTTTTTAAATTGAAAATGAGCCTTTTTTTTTTTTTTTTAAAGTAGCTCCTCGCTCAATGTGGGCTTTGAACTTACAACCCTGAAGTAAAAGTCATGTGCTCCACAGACTGAGACAGCCAAGTGCCCTTGAAAGTGGGCTATTTTAAAACTTTTGAACTATGGGTCACCTGGGTGGCTTAGTTGGTTTTGAGTCCAACTTTGGCTCAGGTCATAATCTCGCAGTTCGTGGGTTTGAGCCCTGCATCGGGCTCTTATGCTGACAGCTCAGAGCCTGGAGCCTGCTTCAGATTCTGTGTCTCCCTCTCTCTCTGCCGCTCCCCAACTTGTGCTCTGTCTCTCTCTCTCAAAAATAAATATTAAAAAATTAAAAAGTAAAATAAAATAAAACTTATGAACTACCTCTGCTTAGTTTTACATTGAAGAAAATGTTAAACATCACATTGAGTTTTTAGGAAGTAGTTTAGAAATTTGGTTATGATGCCACTTAATGATGAGCCCAGAGTATGTAGACTGTCTGTGATAATCAGAAAAATATGTAAACTTCACTGATGTTCAGTTACCTATATATTTATCTCTTCTAATAAGTGTGAGTAAAGATGAACTTGCCGTGCAAATGCAGCTTTGAGGCCAAGTTCCTCAGCTCCCCATTTCCATTCAAAGTTATTCCACCTTACCCAAATTGAGGAGCTACTAATGCTCTTTTCAGCACCTAATTGTATTCAGAGAAGCTGCTCTCAGCTGTGGGGTCGCTGAAACTTCCTGAAGAGGATCCGTGGGGTCAAGACAGAGAAATGGCATCAAACCGTGCTCGTGGTCATTGCAGTCTTCTCCACTGTGTGGCTGCAATGAAAAAGAAAAAAAAAGTCTTACTACAGGAGGTGTAGCAACGAGCATTGTTTTATAGCCAATTTTGGCATTGGAGTGCCCATCTTTTTTTTTTTTTTTTTTTTTGAATATCGTATGACAAAACAGCACTCCTGCCACGTACGGAATCAGGACGGTGGTTTTGAGACAAAGATTTGTGAGAAAAACTAGCCACTTTTTATATGGAAAACACTTGAAAAATTAAAAAAAAAAATTTAAGTTTTGTGCTCTCATTCAAGATCATTTTTTAAAATTTTTTTAATATTTATTTTTGAGAGAGAGACAGAGTGTGAGCAGGGGAGGGGCAGAGAGAAAAGGAGATACAGAATCCAAAACAGGCTTTGTCAGTACAGAGTCCGATGCAGGGCTGGAACCTACAAACCACAAGATCATGACCTGGGCTGAAGTCAGACGCTTAACTGACTGAGCCACCCAGGTACCCCTCAGTCAATATAGTGATATATGTGTTAGTTTCAGCTGTACATGCTTCGATGTTTGTTGATACTGTGAAATGATTACCACAGTCGTCTAGTTAGCCTCCATCACCACACATACTACGTTTTTGTCTTGTGATGAGAACTTTTAAGATAGACTCTTGGCAACTTTCATATGTTCAATTCAATATTGTCAACTAGAGTCACCATCCTGTACATTATATCCCAGTGACTTATTTACTTTATAACTGTAAGTTTGTAACTTTTGGCCATTTTCATACATTTCCCCCACCTACCCCCTTCCCTTTCCTCCGCTTCTGGCAACCACAAATCAGGAAAATCATTTTTATTTTTGAAAAAATAATTGGCAGAAAAATTATGATTATTCAGACGTGGGTACTTGGCAGACATTTCTTTGAAAATGGATGAAGCAAGCCTTCAAGAAAAACAATTGACAGTATTTGTTGTTGATGATAAAATTTGAACTTTCAAGCAAAAGTTAGAATTCTGGAAAAGTTGTGTTCTTACTAGGAGTTGAAATTTCCCAATATTTAGATTTTTTCTATTAGGTTATTGCTTGATATTAATATGATTTAAAAATATTACATAATGAAATAAGTCAGGATTTGGAAGATCTGCATGAGTCTGTAGATCAGTATTTTCTGAAGACCAGTGTGTGATATGATATATAGGTAAAAGGTCATTCAGAATTCAGAATTGATCAATAGATTTTAATGAAACAGTATTTGAAAGTTTGTCGATGTAGTTGCAGATTCCACATTGCCCACTCAGCTTTAAGAAACTACAACTTGTCAAATTTTGGTGTGTTATCAAAGAAGAATGGACCTGCAGGGCTATTAAAACCCTCTTCCATGTTCCAACTGTGTATCTTATGGAGGCCAGATTTTCTTTACATACTTGAGCCAAACAACATATTGCAACACACTGAATGCTAAAGCAGATGTGAAAATCCGGTTGTCTTCTTTTAAGTCAGATATTGAAGAGATTTCCAAAAATAGTTAAAACTACCTCTCTTCTCACCATTTCATTTTAGAAAATAAAGGTTTTGTTTTCAAAATAGTGTATACATCCATAGATAAAAACATATTAATATATTACGTGTATTAAATATATTTTTAAGATTTATTTTTGAGAGGGAGACACAGAATCTGAAGCAGACTCCAGGGTCCGAGCAGTCAGCACAGAGCCCGACATGGGACTCTAACCCACGAACCGTGAGGTCATGACCTGAACTGAAGTTGGACGCTTAACTGACTGAGCCACCCTGGTGCCCCTTCTCTGCTAGTTTCTAATTCAGTAAATATCAGCAGAAAGAACCACATAAATAAAAGCCCTTTGAGACTCACTAATTTTTGAGATATAGTTGACATACAGTAAAGTATGCAAAGTATTCAGTTTAATAAATTGACGGGGCACCTGGGTGTCTCAGTCGGTTGAGCTTCTGACTCTTGATTTCGGCTCAGGTCACGATCCCAGGGTTGTGGGCTCAAGCCTCATATCAGGCTCTATGCTGAGTGTGGAGCCTGCTTGAGTATCTTTTTCTTTCCTTCTGCCCTTTCTGTTCGTGCTCTTGCTCTCTCCCAAATTAAAAAAAAAATTTTTTTAAAGGTTTTTGTTTTAATGTTTATTTTTGAGAGAGAGCCCGAGTGGGGGAGGAGGAAAGAGAGAGGGGGAAAGGATCTGAAGTGAGCTTTGTGCTGATAGCCTGATGAGCGGCTCGAACTCACGAACTGCCAGATCATGACCTGAGCTGAAGTCAGAAGCTTAACAAATCAAGCCACCCAGGTGCCCCCCGCCAAATAATAATAATTAAAAAAAAATAAATTTGACATATGTTTTACTGGCAAGTCTGAGGTGCGTAGGGCAGTCCAGCAGGCTGGAAACTCAGGCAGGAGTTGATGTCATGGTCTGGACTTTGAAATTTGTAGGGTCAGTTGGCAAGATTTCTTAGGAAACTCAGGGAGGATTTCTGTTAGAGTCTTCAGGCAGAATTCTTCTTTCTCTAGGAAATCCGTTTCTGCTCCTGAAGTCTTCAACTGATTTAATGGAGCAACCCTCCCCCCATGTTATCAACCAATTAGAGATATTAATCGTATCTGCAGAATACTTTCACAGTAACCTCTAGACTAGTGTTTCACCAAAAAAACTCGGTACCATAGCCTAGCCAAGGTGATGCCTAAAATTTAACCATCATGCCATCTGTCTCTTCAGTCAGGAAAAAGAGCATCTCCATCAGCCACAGAAGTTTCCTGGGCTTCTTTGTAATCCCCATTTCTCCATCCTCAATATTTATTTATTTATTTATTTTTAATGCTTATTTATTTTTGAGAGAGAGAGAGACACTGAGTGTGAGTGGGGGAGGGGCAGAGAGAGAAGGCGACACACAACTCCAAGCAGGCTCCAGGCTCTGAGCTGTCACCACAGGGCTCGAACCAGGCGCCCCCTCGATAATTTTTAAGAGCGTGAAGCATTTCTGAGACCAAAGATGTTGAGAATGGTCATTTTATGGGCTTTCAAAACACATTTGGGGCAGAAAACATATTCTTTAAGGGTTTTTGGAAATATTTTGTAACCTGGAAAAAAGGCTGAGGTATTGTGCAGTATTTTGGTATCTTTTGCCAGATTCCATCCCCAAAACCCCCTGAGCAATTTTCACAGGCTTGTTTGCTGGAGTAGCATTTTTCAAGATGCAGAGTGGAGTAGTTACTATGAAAAACAAAGGGTGGGATAAGTTTAGAAAACACCAAGTTAAATAAAATCAAATAGACTTTTTTTACTGTAAGAATTTTCTGAGCTTTTAATATCCTAATGTACATTAAGAATTGTCACAAGGAGAATATGATGTGCAGTTTCCCAAATTAATCCCTTTGAGACACTGTTGGGAAAGGCCCAGGTCTGATATTTAGCCTTTACTGGAAGGGACTGTCACCATTTCAGGTCATTAGGGAGGGGGGTTGTGGGATGCCCATCAGTCATGATGGGGAAGCAAGTGTTTACACCAGACTTTGTTATCTACCTAATATATATTATTCTTGTGCAATCCTTAAAACAGTCATAAATTTTATTTTCAAATTATAGATTTGAAAGCTGTTAAGAAATTGCCCAAGGGTACTCAACTAGGAAATGACAAAGTCAGGATTGAGCCTACATTTGTTTGATTCTGAAGCCTGTGTTTTACTGCTTAAATCTGTTTATCTAAAGTTCATCCTAATGCTTTTCTTTTTCTGGTGTATACTTGTCCAGAGTTGGTCTAAGCTTATCAGGAAACAGCCAGCTCTAGAAGCCATAGAACAACCATTGGCTTTTTCCTGTAGGGAATATGGTGGAGTCTAATCATAGGGGACAGACACATCCCCTCTCTCTCCTCATCTCAGATAATGGCAGTTGAAATCTCTTCAACAGATTCTGTGTTGCTAAGCTTTTACAAGTTGTTGCTCGTGTAGCTTGATCATAGCTTTAAATTTTTATTTTATTTTTATTTTTGAGAAACATAAGCGTGAATGAGGGGCAGAGAGAAAGGGAGGCACAGAATATGAAGCAGGTTCCAGGATCCGAGCTGTCAGCACAGAGCCTCACGCAGGGCTCGAACCCAAAAACAGTGAGGTCATGACTGGAGCAGAAGTTGGATGCTTAACTGACTGAGCCACCCAGGTGCCCCAGCCTGATCATAGCTTTAAAAGAATTAAAGGGAATTACTGCTTTTAATAAAAACGTACTCCTGTTTTGAATACTGATGTTCACTGTTGACTATGGCAGTCTTCATGGTAAGGGAATATAGATGTCTTAGGTCATTAGTTTAGATATGATCAAGATTGATCGTAAAGTAATATCTATGTTCAGCTAGTGGAGTTAATTAATATGACTTTCTTCAAAGAATGTAAGATGAGATAATAGAAAGTTAGGAAAAGAAGTCCATATTTATTATTTAAAAGAGTTTCATGAAGTGGCTCTTTATGTTTCCTTTTGTGTTTACAGATAATATATAGTTCAAAGGTGGGTACAGTTGAGGGAGTGTGGCAAAGAACACCTACCTGAGGGCACTGCAGCCTGACGGGGCATCAGAAACAGAAGCCTTTGATGATTTACCATAAGCAAGACATTAGGCTAAAGACTTTACCTGTAGTAATGAGTATAATGCCACGACTCAGCGAGAGAGGAATTTATTCTCATTTTGCTTAACAAGGATCTGAGATTTAGGTGGAATAAGTAACTGACATTTGGCCATACAGCTTGATCAAAGGACAGCCAGGATTTGAACTTAGGTGTGTCTGACTCCAAAGCCCGTCCCTGTCCTTCTGCTGTCTACTGCCTCTAATGTTATAAAGTAAATGAAATAGATTGATTTATATGAGCTTTTTAAGGAACACTTACTAAGATTTAGTTACAGTGACCAATCAGTAAATTTAATCAGGACCAATTCCATGGATAGGAAAATTATATGTTATCGTGTAAGGGGAGCTAAAAGACTTATACTCTGTTATAAATCTATAAATAATATATAAATCTATAAACCTCTATCTACCCGCAATCCTCAGATAGTCTACAAAATTCATAGTACCTGAAGCATCCATCTTTTGGAAATTCTGTTCAGCTATGGCAAGAGTTTCAAAAATTTTCAGCAACGAGAAGTTTTGTTTTTGTTTTGAATTAAAAGTAGTGTAAAACTTCATTTGACATAAGTATCTTTCTTGTGGTCTGGAAAAGTCGAGGGAAATCAGGTACACTGAGTTAATCCTATCTTCTCTAGAAGGTGACTACAACAACACAGCCTATTTAAAAGCTGTCACGGATTATTGGCATTTTGGAGTTAGGCAGTTATATTATGAGTCACATGAACTATCCAGTAATCTTTCATACTAAGAAGGAATGTAACCAAGCACGATTGGAGAGTGGGTGTGTACTATGAGGAATTTTCAGCCTAGAATAAGGGAGGCCCAGCTTGAGGCCGTTGAAAAGTCAGTTATTCCCAAGAAATTTTGCTTTGAATCTATAAACCCCTAAGCATTTGATGAGTCTGGGAATTTGAGTAGGATAGGATAAATATACTTAGATATATTATCTTCCTCTAGTTACTTAAGGAAAAGAGTGTTTATTTTATGAAGTCACTGTTTTCTTCCAATGTTAGGTTGCCTTTTAAATAAAGACCAATGATAGAACTGGTCCGGAATCGAAACTAGTAATAATTTTATTTTCTGCTTTTTAGATTTTAAAGAAATAAATTTGATTCATTTATTCTGGAGCTCAGGCTTGAATTCTTTAGGCTTTCAAATATTTTTATCTTATTTACAATATATTTAAAAGTTTTAAAATATATTTTTTAAGTAGGCTCCATGCCCAATATGGGGCTTGAACTCACAACTCTGAGATCAAGAGTCATATGCTCAAGGTGCCTGGGTGGCTCACTCGGTTAAACATCTGGCTCTTGATTTTGGCTCAGGTCGTGATCTCACAATTTGTGAGTTCAAGCCCTGTGTAAGCTCTGCACTGACAGAGTAGAGCCTGCTTGGGATTCTCTGTCTCTTTCTGCCCCTCCCTAGCTTGTGCACATGCTGCCTCTCTCTTGCCAAATAAATATTAAAAAAAAAAAAAAAGTCACATGCTTTACTGACAAAGCCAGCCAGGTGCTCCTCATCCAATCTGCCTATCAGACAACTTAAGAGGCAAATATTTTTAGCCTATAATTATTAATTTGGATTAAAGTATTTTTTAAGTGAAGGGGCACCTGTGTGACTCAGTCAAGCATCTGACTTTGGCTCAGGTCATGATCTCATGGTTTGTGGGTTCGAGGCCCGCATCGGGCTCTGTGCTGAGTGTTTGCTCAGAGCTTGGAGCCTGCTTCAGAGTCTATGTCTCCTCTCTTTGCCCCTCCTTCCCTCGCCCTCTGCCTCTCTCTGCCCCTCAAAAATAAATGTAAAAAATAAAAATTTAAAAACAAGTTTTTAAGTGAGTAAATGATATGTTTAATACTTTCACAATAATATGTGGTACCCTATTACATCAGCTGTTATTTTTTTAAATTTAAATTTGAGAGAGAGAATCCCAGGCAGGCTCCAAGCTCTGTGCTGAGCCTGATGCAGGGCTCCATCTCACGATTGTGAGATCATGACCTGAGCTGAGATCAAGAGTAGACACTTCACTGACTGAACCATCCAGGCACCCCCCCCTTTTTTTTAAGTTTATTTTTGAGAAAGAGAAAGTACATCAGCTGCTTTAATTTTTGTGTCTTCCATACTATCTTAGCCCATATGCATAATTATTTTTTTCTTGTAAAAGAACACATGGGTTAATAAATTTTTATATTTGAATGATTAGCATGCTCTATCTGTATTTTTATTTATTTTTAAAGTAATCTCTACACCGAATGTGGAGCTCGAACTCAGAACCCCTAGATCAAGAGTCACATACTCCCCTGACTGAGCCTACCAGGTGTCCCAACACACTGTCTTTGAATGTTGGCATAGCTATTTATTGGCTATCATTGATTTATGATTTCTATTAAAGAGCAGAAAGGATTCTATTATCTTATTTTCCTTGCATAGTGCACAGGTTACGGAAGGAGACTTTGATCAGAAAATATCAGTAAAATGCAATGTTTAGAGCTGCAGGACTTAAACGCGGTAGCTGTCATCTTGATGTCTTTCCTATCAATCTGACTGATGATTGTTTTTGCACTTATGAATTCCTTAGAACACCTGTTTTTCCGGAAGAAGAAAATGTTTGACTTTCAGTGACAGATGCAAATTATCTACATCATTTTAAATTGAATTGAGGTAAAATAGGAAAAAAATAGTGCCTAGGAAGTGACTAAATATGTACTTATGGTGAAGCACCCTTCTTTGGCCAAGCCAAGTATGAAAACACTTAGTCGACACATTCTTTATTCTTTGGTCCAAGCATAATTTTGTTCAAGGATGGTTTGATGTACAAAGGCTGCTTCACCCTCGTTTTTCATCATGACCACTGACTTTCTCTTGAGTAGTTGCTTTATCTCAAGTGGTTACATTGATAGAATACCAAATTATCAGTGCTTAAAGTAGAAGTCCACCAATTCTTTTAACTTTTGTTTTTTTATTTATTTTTTGAGAGAGAGTAAGGTAGAGTGCAAACAGGGAAGGGATAGAGAGAGAGAGAGGGAGACACAGAATCTGAAGCAGGCTCCAGGCTCTGGGCTGTCAGTACAGAGCCCAACATGGGGCTCGAACACACTAACTGTGAGGTCATAACCTGAGCCAATGTTGGACGCCTCACTGACTGAGCCACCCACGCACCCCAGAAATCCACCAGTTCTTATTTCCTCTTTGGATCTATCTATTTTCTGAGTTTCTGAATTGAATTGCATTTCTATTTTCCTCCTCTTCTCCTCTTCCATTTGCTTCTCTGGTCTTCTCCGGTCTTCGGACTTCAAACTAAAGCCCATAGCTTTTTACTCATTCTTTTGATCTAATACCTTCATTCAAGTTTCTGCAAAATTGGAGAAAAGGAAGGATGGGGAGTAGACTTTTTAATCCTAAGGGTTTTTTTTGGTTTTGTTTTACTTTTTTCTTCTGAATATCATCTGTACCGTACAGATGGTGCTTTCTGGAGCCAGGAATATGAAGCCTAGTATTGTATAAGCCTGATGGTCCTTGCTCTGTTCTCAAGCTGTCCATCTCTCTCAGTTGCAAAATACCTACTTTTCATCTTCATTTAAGTTTTTTAACAGTTACAGTTTCTTAGAGAATAGGAAAACAGTAAATTTATTACTTACTAGTGTCACTCTGACAGTGTCGACACGTAAGATGGAGAACTGGTCTTCACTCGGACAACTTGGGTTGAACTTAGATTCTCTAACTTATTAGCTTTATGACCTTGAGCAAGTCAGTCAACCTTTCTGAATCTCCATTTGTTCATTTTAAAGTTGTCCCTCTCAGAGGCTCCTGGGTGGCTCAGTCGGTGAAGCATCTGCCTCTTGGTTTCAGCTCAACTCTTGATCTCATGGTTCGTGGGCTCAAGCCCCATCAGTGCAGAGCCTACTTGGGATTCTCTCTCTCTGTTCCTCTCCCACTTGTGCTGTCTCCGTTTCTCTCAAAATAAAATAAACTTTAAAAATAAAATAAAGTAGTCCCTCTCTGAATGAGTTGTATGAAAAGTGATTTTCGACCTGTAAAGTGTTTTTGCGGGTATAATTTTTTGTAACCAGCTATGTGTTAAATTTTTGTATCTTTAATATAGTAAAGAGAAGTAAAGAGAATTCAAAATTTCCATTGAAACAAAGTGCAGATGAGTCCACTGTTTCAAGAATTTCACAAATGGAGGTAGAATGTAAATGTTAAACATTTCGAATTGATGTGCTTTTTTATCGTTTTAAACTTTTCTATGTATGAGATACACACATATAAAAATGTATATAAAGAAGTACGTATGATGGCTGTGCACATTGTAAGTAATGACCATAATCACCAACATACATATCACTTAGTTTAAGAAATGGAACGTCACAGGGGCTTCTGGGTGGCTCAGTCAGTTAAGTGTCTGACTTTGGCTCAGCTCATGATCTTGAGTTCATGAGTTCAAGCCCCACAATGGGCTCTGTGCTGATAGCATTTCAGAACTTCTGTCTCCCTTTCTCTGCCCCTCCTCCACTGGTGTGTGTGCGTGTGCGCGCGTACACGTGCGCTCTCTCTCAAAAATAAACGTAAAAAAAAAAAAAAAAGAAATAGAACATCACATATCCTTGCTTTAAATTCATCCAGAATCCTGACTTTATATATGCTAATGACTCCTAAATTTAACTCTGTGGTCTGGACTTTTCTCCTGAACTCCAAATTTGTATATCCAGCTGCATATTTGACATTTTCGCTTGCATGTCTAATAGGATCTCACACTGGCTATCTCTGAAACCAAACTCCTGATTTCTACTCCCTCTCATCCATTGGTCTGTAGTCTCCTTTATCTCCATTAATGGCAGTGCTATCTTTTCAGTTGCTTAGGCTAAACTCTTGGAGCTTTAAGTCTGTTTGTCCCCTCATACCTCCTGTAGAAACTATCAGTAGGGCCTGTTGAGCGTTCATTAAGAATACGTCAGTAGGGCCTGTTGGAGTTGAGGATCTCACTTCTCAACACTCCAGCTGCTAATCCAGGCTGTCTCTTTCTAGATTACTGCTTTAGTCTACTAACTGGTATCTCTGCTTCTGTTGCTTCCTCCCCTGTCGTCTGTTTCCAGCACAGAAGCTTGAGGATCTTGTTAAAAGGAAGTCAGATAATGTCCCTTCTCTTCAGTGACTTCCCTTCCCACTGGCCCAGAGTACATGCTCTGTACTGCTCCAGTTAATGCTTCCTCCTCCTCCTGACGACGCTCCTCTTTGCTCGTTCTCTTCCAGCTACACTGACATCTCGGTGATCCTCACGTGTGTCACTGAGTTTGCTGGCCTTGAGAGTTTCTAGCTTTATGCTGGAAGCTTCCGATCCAAACTCTTTCCCTTCCTGAGGCCCAGGGCTTTCTGATCTCTTCCTTACTTTTGTGGCCATTAATACCCTGGTTCCAAGCCATCAGGCATGAAGAGATGCCCTTGAGCAAATGTCCATTTAAGAGTTCTGGTTACTCTTGTCCTTTTGAACACATCCTCCATCCCATCTTTTTATTTATTTTTATTTTTTATTTTTTTTTTTGGGTAAAGAGTTCCTTTTTTCTGCAGCCAGTTCAGCATTCATTAAGACTGTTATGTTTTATTTAGTGCTTTATAGATGGCTTCTTTGTCAGCCATTTTGTCAGAATTGAAAGTCTGATGAATTGTTAGTAGTTAGTGAAGTTAGATCACTGACTTCTTAGAATAAATTTTTTTATTATTTTTTCTTTATATCCAAGTTAACATAGAGTGTAATAATGATTTCAGGAATAGAATTTAGTGCTGCCCTCCTTAATATCCCTTGCCCATTTAGCCCTTCTTCCTGACTACCTTCCCTCCAGCAACCCTCAGTTTTTCTATGTGTTTAAGAGGCTCTTATAGTTTGTCTCCCTCCCTGTTTTTATATTATTTTTACTTCCCTTCCCTTTTATTCATCTGTTTTATATCGTAAATTCCACATAGGAGTGACATATATTTGTCTTTCTCTGCCTGACTTATTTCACTTATCATAATACTCTCCAGTTCCATCCATGTTGTTGCAAATGGCAAGATTTCATTATTTGTGGTTGACAAGTAATATTCCATTGTATGTATACCACATCTTCTTTATCCATTCATTTTTCGATGGACATTTGGGCTATTTCCATACTTTGGCTATTGTCAATAGTGCTGCTACAAACATTGGGGTGCATGTACCCCTTCGAAACAGCACACTTGTATCCTTCGATAAGTATCTAGTAGTGTGATTGCTGGGTTGTAGGGTACTTTAGTTTTTGAGGACCCTCCATACTGTTTTCCAGAGTGGCTTAATTTTGCTTGTTCTTGAATTAAAGGATGGAAGACTCCAGACAGGGGACCACATCTTGAAGATTGGTGGCACAGATGTGCAGGGAATGACCAGCGAGCAAGTTGCCCAAGTGCTAAGGAATTGTGGGAATTCAGTCAGGATGCTTGTTGCAAGAGACCCAGTTGGTGAAATCGCTGACACCCCTCCTCCTCCTGTGGCCTTACCTGTGGCCCTGCCTACTGTAGCCAACAGGAGCCCTCATGTTGTGAGTATACAAACTGTTCTTTCATCTTAAATACTGGGTGTGAGATCCTGCAAGATTAGAAATGCCTTCGACTCAGAGTGCCAGTGGGTGTGAGTAGTGTCCCCAAGGAAGTGGAGAAGAACCCCGCTTGGTCTAAAAATCAGACCTTAGACAGGTTTGATTTTCTTTGTTGCTATATCTTGGGGTTCGGCCATTCAGCCTTCCTGAGCTTCAACTACTCCTCTGCAAATTGGAAAATAATAGTTCTTGCCATTTCTTTTTCTTAAAGCCTCTTAAAAAAACTTTTTAAATTTTATTTAAAAAAAATTCTTTTTAATGTTTACTTATTTTTGAAAGAGGGACAGAGTGCAAGTGGGGGAGGTGCAGAAAGAGAAGGAGACGCAGAATCTGAAGCAGGCTCCAGGCTCTGAGCTGTCAGCACAGAACCCGACATGGGGCTCGAATCCACAAGCTGTGAGATCATGGCCTGAGCTGAAGTCAGATGCTTAACCAGGTGCCCCTTAAATTTTATTTTAAAATAAGGTCCAAACCCAATGTGGGGCTTGAACTCGTGACCCCAAGATCGAGTCGCATGCTCTACCAACTGAGCCAGCCAGGAGTCCTAGTACTTGTCATTATTTTTTCATTAGAGTGGTGGTGAGGCATCTATGCATTGGAGGGGAAACTAACTGTTGGTCAGTGTATGAGTTACTACAGATAGGAACAGAATGGCCAAAGGGAATAAATAATATTATAAGAGTCATTATCATCAAACTCCTAGAATTGTTGAGGTCATCTGAAATCCTCACAGGAATTCTGCAAGATAGGTCATAACCTTTCATTAAGAGAAGATTATAATAGATAAAGGAACTAAAGTCCGATTACTTATTAAAAGTCATAAAGC
>PITB01034632.1:0-12895 GCA_004024585.1 Paradoxurus hermaphroditus | reverse complement strand
GCCTGTGCCAACGACATCATTCCTATCTGGACTGTGGCTTTGGCAGCGACTTGGGAATTGGGGTAATTTGCACCTGTTGGTGGAAGTCAGAGGCGTCCCCAATCTGTCACGTGTTGTCCTTCCGAATTCACTGGGAGCTTCCCTCAAGAGAGAGGGGCTGCGGCTTCCGGTGTTTCTGACATTCCTCAGCCCTGTCATGCAGAGGGACACAGGCTGGGGCAGAGCGTTTCGGGAGTCCATGCTTCATTCATCCCGAGAGCAGTCAAGACTGGATAAGAAGCTTCCCCACAGCCTCGTGCGTGGGAGACCATGCCGGGAAGAAGGCAGCCTGAACAAAGCGAACTGAGACATCCCCTCACCCCCCTCCAGGTGAGGGGAGGCGCTTGGGCAGGGCACCTTCTTGTGTGTCCTACTGCAAGGATCCCGGCAATGCGATTCGAAGCAAGGCGGGGAGAAGGCCCCTGTGTCATAGGAAGAGCGAGAGCCGAGTTCTGGTTTCACAGCGAGCAGGCCAGAAACCAGGGGGAGAGAGAGTACTGATTTCTCATTGAGATGAGAGAGGCGTGGTCTCCAGGAGAGGCCGGCTCCGTGGCGGAGGGGGGCTTGCTCTGGGATAACCTGTCCCACTAGCCAGTCTGCCTGCAGCCGGAGCCCCCCCACCACCACCCTCTCCCCTTCCGTGGAGCCAGGGCCCACCCTTCGCCTTGGGCAAGGAGGGTGTAGGGGGAGCTGAGAACAGGAGGAGAGAGGAGGGACGGGGTTGGGGAGCAGCGGAGTGTCTGTGCAGGACGCCCCCCCTTGCACTCCGGTCACACTTGTGATGGCAGGAGCTGGGCACCCCGTTCCCCTCTCCCTTACCTCGTCCCCAAAGCCAGAGGCCAGACCTGCGGGTTCCCTCCCTGGCACACGTCTTCTCAGCTGGGGTCCCACTGCCATTTTGGGCTAGATAATCCCTCTTTGAATATACTGCTCTAGGGGCGCCTGGGCGGCTCCGTCGGTTAAGCGTCCAACTATAGCTCAGGTCATGATCTCGCGGTTCGGGAGGCCAGGCCCCGCATCGGGCTCCGTGCTGATGGCTCAGAGCCTGGAGCCTGCTTTGGATCCCCCATCCCCCTCTCTGCCCCTCCCCAACCCTCTCTCTCTCTCTGTCTCTCAAAAATAAATAAATAAACATTAAAAAAAAACCTACCATAAACACGCTTGGGTCCGTTTCTTCGGGTCTTTCTTTCCTTGAGAAGGCTCCCATGTCATGTAAGATTGTACTAAATAAACTTGCATGCTCGCCTATTAATCCGTCTTTGTCAGACCCAACCAGAGACTCTAGGAAGATTGAGGAGAACTTTTTCCTTCCTTTACCCTCAAAATGCCCTATGCTTCAGGCTCCACAAAACTCAGATCTGACCTTGGAGTTGGCCAACCCTGGGTTCAAGTTCTGACGTTAGCCCCAACCTGATGAATTTATTCAAGACTTTTTTAAAAAATAAATTGACTTATTTTTAAATTGTTTTTAATTTAAGTAATCTCTACACGCAGCATGGGGCTCGAACTCATGACCCCGTGATCAAGAGTCACATGCTCTTCTGACTGAAGAGCACAGCTGGGTGCCCCTGTTCAAGACTTTGTCATTTCTTCAAGCCTCAGTTTCCTCATTTGAAAATTTACTGGAGCACTTGGCTGGCTCAGTTGGTAGAGCATGCGACTCTTGATCTCAGGGTCATGAGTTCAAGCCCCACGTTGCACACAGCGCTTACTATAAAAAGAAACAGGGGCGCCTGGGTGGCTCAGTCGGTTGAGCACCAACTTCGGCTCAGGTCATGATCTTACATTTCATGAGTTCGAGCCCTGTGTCGGGCTCTGTGCTGATAACTCAGAACCTGGAGCCTGCTTCAGATTCTGTGTCTCCCTCTCTCTCTCTGCCCCTCCCCCACTCACACTCTCTCTCTCAAAAATAAACATAAAAACTTTTTTGAAAGAAAGAAAAATTTATTAATGGCGATTCCCCTTAAAATTCCTGTGAAAACCGAGAAAATGTATGTAAACTGCTTAGCTCCCTGCCCAGAACAACTGAACCCTCGGTAGATGGTAACTATTATGAAGGCGGTGATGTTTGCTCTTCCTGTTGGCAGAAAGCCAATGTGGTGACCTCTTGAGTTGGAGGAGACACCACCAGTTCCCCAAAGTGGGAGACCTAGGTGGCATTAAGGGGCTAAAACATTGGCTGAAAGTGCCACCAAGGAAAATGTCTTTTTTGAAGACTCCGATGGGTGTTCAAGCTCATAGTCTGGGCTCTGCCGCAGAGAAGTACAGAGAACAGAGGACCCAGAACTGCCTTCACAGCGTCTTACTAGAAAAAGCCCTTCTTTTGATGGCGCCCCTCTGTGTTCTATGGGCAGTTGACTCCCTTGTAGACACCCCCCGCCTTTAAACGGATGCAGCACTAGGGGCTGCACAGGTATTGGTATTGATTCTATCTCTGAAACTACGTGGTGAGTTCAGGGATTTCATTATGATTCTTTAACCAGTGAGACACATTGTATACTCTTCCTTTGTGTGTATGACATATTTTGCTTTTTCTTTAAGTTTAAAAACCAAATATGCAACGTGGTTCTCCCTCGTCTCTGCCCTCGATTCGCCGGACTCTCCCCGGCCTCGGTTTCCACTTTGTAAAATGGACCTCTCTAGGGTCCCTTCTGGTTTTAACAGTGTGTAAAAGTCTGTGAGAAGTCCTTGCCAAACCAAAAAGAACATTAAGAACTTGGGTCTGACAGCCCGTCTGAACGCCTCTCCTCTCAGCAGCAAAATGTGTTTCTGTCTTGACATCGAAAATGGATGCTTCGTTGCTGATAAGTGGCTGACAACTGGTAAATGCCCGTGAGCGGCTTGGGAGAACGGAGTCTATTACGTGCATCAGACGCTGCTCTAGAAAGCTGGGCTCTCAGGGAGGGAAGTGGGGGGGGCACAGGTGGTGGGAGGTTGTCAGCCCGGCCAGGGAAACCGGGGGCTCCGGAAACGGCAGCCCTGTCGTCCATGACCGCTCAGCAAGAAGTGACAGCAGAGACCACACGTGTCATTATTAGGACACTTGCTGCGCCCCAGCACGACACCGAATGCTTTTGTCCATGATCCCCTGCAGCGCTGCCGACAGCCCTATGGTAATAGTATCTAATGACGAGTATCATTTATTGAGACCTTCGTGTATGTCCGGCTCTCTCCTAGGCACAATCCTGACAACTCTATAAGGAAGGCACTGTATCATCCTCATATTACAGGTGGAGAAACTGAGGCACAGTTGCCAGAGTCAAGCAGTTAATGTCTGACGGAGCCGGGATCTTCCCGTCGGTACTCTCTCTGTACCGTCTAGAATCATTCTGAAAGAAGGGCTATTATTATTTCTATCTTATGGCTAAGGCAATCGAGGCTCACAGAGGTGAGGTCACTTACCGCAGGCCGCCTGGCACGTGAGTAACCGAGCCAGGATTCGGTCCCGGGTTTCTGTGTTCTCAAGGCCCAGACCGTTCACCCGCACGCCGTACTGCCTCTCTAGATGAGTCACCCGAAGGTCACCGTGTGCCCAGCTCTGTGCTAGGAGCAGGTGGGAGCACACCGTAGGAGACAGAAGCTGTACAGTCAGGCGGGACACACCTGTCTTTGCCCTGGAGCTGTCACCAATCTACCGTGTGACCTGGGCCAAGTCCCATCTGTAAATGAGAGGCTGAGCGCTTTCTCAGGTTGTGGCCGGGACACGTCCGGTGACACGGATAAGGATATGAAGGGCTGGCAAAGAGCAGGTGAGGAGGCTTTAGATGATCCAGCCGCTTCTGACTCCCAAGGAGGACGGGAGAGCTTCGGGGCGGAGCTGTCCCCTAGCGTCACTCAGGGAGGCCTCTTACCGCCACCCCCACCCCCCCCCGGGCTCCTCACTTCCTGGAGGAGAAAGACCACGCAAAGGAATGACGGGTTAGTTTCCCGTGACTGCCATAACCAAGTGCCCCAGGCTTGATGGCATACAACAACAGAAGCTCAGTCGCTCAGAATTCTGGAGGCCAGAGGTGTCAGCAGGGCAGCGGGCCCTCAGGAGGCTCCGGGGGGAGAGTGTCCTTGCCTCCTTCAGCTTCACGCCTGGGCTGGTGGCTGCCTCTCTGCTCCATTTCACCACACCTTCGCCTCTGTCTAAGCTCCGTCATTCTCTCTATTTACACTATTACTGGTCATTTGGGATTTTATTACCCTTTTGTTTGTTTGCCTTTTAGTGTGATCTTAACACCCAACATGGCGCTCGAACTCACAACCCTGAGATCAAGAGTCACATGCTCTACAGACCGAGCCGGCCAGGCACAGGCGCCCCTTCTGACTTTGTTGTTAATTCTATTGCCTTATCTTTTGCTTATGGATCCTTCCCCCTCCTCCCGGTTTTTACATTACGGTAAAGTACGCATAACATAGACTGGAACCATTTGTAAGCGTGCAGTTCAGTGGCTGAAATACATTCATGAAGTTGTGCAGCCAACCCGGCATCTCCATCACTCTCCATCTTCTTCTTTTTTTTTTAATGTTTATTTATTTTTGAGAGAGAGAGAGAGACAGAGCATAAGCAGGGGAGGGGCAGAGAGAGAGGGAGACACAGAATCTGAAGCAGGCTCCAGGCTCTGAGCTGTCAGCACAGAGCCCGACGCGGGGCTCGAACTCACAGACGGTGAGATCATGACCTGAGCCGAAGTCAGACGCTCAACTGAGCCACCCAGGCGCCCCATCTTCTTTTTTTTATAGAATTAAAAAATTGTATGGAGAGAGAGAGCACAGGGAGAGGGGTAGAAGGAGAGAGGGAGAGGGAGAGAGAAAGAGAGAGAGAGAGAGAGAGAGAGAGAGAATGCTCAGCACGGAACCTGACGCAGGGCTCGATTTCATGACCCTGGGATCGTGACCTGAGTGGAAATCAGGAGTCGGAGGCTCCACAAACTGAGCCCCCCCGGCGTCCCTGTCACTCTTCATCTTCTAAAACTGAAACTCGATGCGTTGAATAATAACTTCCGCTCGCCCCTGGCAACCCCTGTTCTACTTTCTGTCTCTATTCTGTTGATGCCTAGAGGTACCTCATACGAGGGGAGCCGGCCACACGGTATTGCTCTTTCGGTGACCGGCTCCTCTCACTTAGCATCCTGTCTGTCCTCGAGTTTCTTCCGTGTCGTAGCAGGTGTCAGACTTTCCTTCTGTTTTCAGGCCGAATGCATCCCGTTCCGCTGTCTGTATACACCACGTTTGGCTCACCTGTGCCTCCCTCTGCGACACTTGGGTTGCCTCCGTGTTGTAGCTGCTGTGCATAACACCGCGACGCCGCCATTCTCTTATCAGGTCACTTGTGATCGCATTTAGGGCCCAGCGGGATAATCCAAGATGATCTTGTCAGCCTCAAAATCCTAAACTTAATTACATCTGCAAATACCCTTTTTCAAAGCAAGGTTATACGCAGAGGTTCTGGGAATTAGGATACGGTCATACCTTTGGGGGTACTTACCAACCAAGGGTCAGAGGGGCAAGACAGGGAAAAGAATGAAGTGGGGGGGGTGGTGCCCTCGGTGCTCACCGCAGGGCCCCTCGTGCGCGCCAGGATGCCCCATAATTGCCCTCTACCGCCTCGTCTGCCGCCTTCGTGAGTCCGTGCAAATCTCCATGACACTCTCAGCTCAAACATCCACACTCTGTTCTTCCGAGGCCCTCGGGGCGTGCAGCAGTGTTACGGTTCTCGGGGTGGGCCTGCTGCCGCTGAGCACCCTAACGGACAGGGCGGTGTAGGTTTAGGGCCCGGGACCTGGGTTCGAGGCCTGCCCGTGCTACCGGCTCTCCGGAGGACCTCGAGCAAGAGACGGCTCTTCTGTGAGCCTCACTCCCGTCCGCCTGCCTTTGCTCCTCCTCTTCTCTCTACTTGGATCTCCTTTCCACCCTCCCTCCTCTATTCCAAATCTCAGCTTATGTATCTCTTCCAGAAAGCCTCTTCTTAGCAACTAGGGTGAGGCCAGCAGCCCCTTTCTGCATCCTCGAAATGGCCCGTTGCCTTGACTGTCATCCACGCAAATGCACCAGGCTGTGGGCACTGCAAGGACAGCCGCGCTGACCAACACGATGGCGTCAGATCCAGACTCCGCCCTTTACTACCTAGGCGGCTTCGGCCGTGTTACTTACCATTTCTGCGCCTCAGTTTCTGCCTCTGTAAAATGGCAATAATAATAATTGCCTCTATCCTCTAGCGTGACTGTCACAATTAAAGGCACGATTTCATATCTGCAGAGCGCTTAGGACAGCACCCGGCGTGAGGGAAGCCCACACTGAACACGGATGATTGTTATCATCCTTTATCCTCAGGGTCCGGCGCACAGCGGGCGCGCGTGGAGGCGGTGATCGGAACCAGGCGAGTTCCAAGTTCTTTCCAGTTCTCCGTGTTTTCCAGTTTTGCATCAGCAACCCGTCGGAGCGGGAGAAGCCAGGCAGGGCTGCGGTGAAGAGTGAGCTGAGCGCATCCAAACCCGGAGTCTGGCAGGGGGCACGGCTGAGCATTTTATCTGTGACCCCGGTTCTTCCCAGAAGCGATTCTGCTTCCTGTTTCTCTGTCCAGCCTCGGCCAGCCCTGCGGACGCTCTCCGGGGAGCCGCCGTCTGAAAGCTGGCAGGAGCCTGGGCAGGGCAGAGGCTGGGAGGGGCCGTCTCCTCAATTCCGTCGGGTGGCCCTGGCGGTGGGTAGTGCTGGAGGGTGAGTCTCCTGTCACCGAACCGTCTCTACCTCCCGCACTCCCGCCCACCTGCCCCCTGCACACACATTCGCACACAGGCCGCTATCCGTTTTTTCCGTTCTGTCTTGATGACCAGTCTTGGAACTTACGTCGACGGATGGAGAACCGGGAGCACACGTGACCTGTATGGCCTGTAAGAAGGTTTCTGTCGGGGCGCCCGGGGGGGCTCAGTCAGTAGAGCGCGTAACTCTGGATCTCGGGGTTGGGAGTTCGAGCCCCATGTTGGTTGAAGAAATCACTTAAAAAAACATTTTTTTAATCTTTAAAAAAGGGAGGTTTCTGTTATTTTATTTATTTTTATATACTCCCCTTTCTTCCAAAAATAGATTTGAAGCACCATGAGGTTGTTCGGAGTGACCTGGTCTAAGCTGACGCTTGGCAAAGTTGTGTTTCCGTCTTCTTGCCCCAAGGACATACCCGTTCCTGCCCCGGGCCCCAGGGCCACCTAAACCCAGCTGAGGGTTGACCGGTCAATGACCTTTCTCAGGGGTGTTTGCATTTGAAAAGCAAATGCTGGGAAGCCCCAGCACCCTAGTTCTTGCAGGTTATAGTTCCCCGGAGCCCTGTGTTCTGGAAGGCGGTACCAGACAAACTTTCATATATTCAGTCAACAAATACTCACAGGTTCCAGGGTCAAGGAAACAGAGGAGAAAATGAGAGTCCTGCCTTTAAAGCCTGACCAACTATTAGGGAGACATGCAAATTACAGATAACATCATCGCAACATTGAAAATGGGAACAAAACGCTCTCGGACGAAGGAGGCAGTGACATTTCCTGAGTATTTACTGCAGTCAGGAGCTCTGCTATGTGCTTTATTACATACATTCTTGAAAAAAATTTTTTTTTACTTTTTTTAAAAATTTTTTTAACGTTTATTTATTTTTGAGAGACATAGAGACATATTTTTGAGAGCAGGGGAAGGGCAGAGAGAGAGGGAGGCACAGAATCCGAAACAGGCTCCAGGCTCTGAGCTGTCAGTACAGAGCCTGACGCGGGGCTCGAACTCACGAACCGTGAGATCATGACCTGAACGGAAGTTGGCCGCTCAACTGACTGAGCCACCCAGGAGCCCTGAAAAAAATTTTTAACGTTCATTTATTTTTGAGAGAGAGAGAGAGAGAGGGCATGAGCAGAGGAGAGGCAGAGAGAGACACACACACACATACACACACACACACACAGAATCTGAAGCAGGCTCCAGACTCCGAGCTGTCAGCACAGGGCCCGACACGGGCTCAAACCCATGCCGTGAGATCGTGACCTGAGCTGAAGTCAGATGCTTAACGGACTGAGCCATCCAGGCGCCCCTTATTATATACATTATTACATTGAAACCTCGTGATGACCCTGTGAGGTCCCCATTTTACAGATAAGCAAATTGAGGTAAAAATAGGTAAAGTAACCTGCAAGGCTCCACAGCTCTGAGCCAGATCTGTCAGGCTGAAATGTGCCTGAGAAATCAGGGAGGCTTCATAGAGGAGGCAGCTTTTTAATCGAGACTTGGAGGGTAGGTTGGGAGATGGCCAGCGGGGAAAGTGAGGGGCTGGGGGCAGGAGCCAGGCATTTCAGCTGGTGAGAACCAATTAAAGCACAGCAATTTTCAGGAATGGGGAGGAGCATCTGCTTCCTCTTCCTCCCTCCCGCTGCCCATGCCCCCGGGTGGCCGGCCGCCGCTGGTACAGAATCTTCACAGGACGTTTGTGCCAACCTGGAAGCCTGCGTCTTCGGAGGGATGAGGTTATCCTCGCTGGCTGCCAGCCTTTCCGAGAGGCCACGCGACAAGAGCACGTGCTGTGGGACCAAGCCCATCTGGGTTTAAATCCCAACTTTGCCGCGTCCTAGCTGCGTGGGCAAGTTGCTTTCCCTTTCTGAGCCTCAGTTTCCCCATCTGTAACAGAGGGGTAACCCCACCTGCTGAATCTAACGATTAACTGAGGGGATGTGGCCAAATCGGCTGGCGGTGATCGTGGCGCAGTGCGCGGCAGCTGTCATTCTCATTAGGAAGTACGGGTATGAAAGCTTCCATTCCAGTTAGTTACTTTGGGGGCCGAAACGTTTTCCACGAGAGCAGATGCCTGGTGGCTGTAATGACAGTCTGTGGGCAAAAATCTCTGCAGGGTGTAACAAGGATAAAATTGAAGGAGGCAATTCATGCATGCAGAGCACTTAGTCCAACGTCTAGCACGTAGTGGATGGTGCCTCAAAAATGAGAATGCTCCCTGATATTTATAATTCGACAGGCTTTCTTATGCAGACTTCAAATGGCTGTAGCACCATGTAAACAGCCATGACTTGCAGAGGAGTTTTTCAGAAATTCATCGCATGCCCTCTATCCGGGGACCTCAATCTTGTACAACCGCTTGATCTCTCTTTACAAACCTTGTTAAGTTCTGTCTGTGTCTTTTAAAGAAAAAGGTACTTTTTTGGCAAGCTTGGATGTGTAACTGGAAAAGGGATACGATTGCTTTAGAACCAGAGGGCCAGTG
The DNA here is from genome assembly GCA_004024585.1 of Paradoxurus hermaphroditus. Classification (NCBI taxonomy): domain Eukaryota; kingdom Metazoa; phylum Chordata; class Mammalia; order Carnivora; family Viverridae; genus Paradoxurus; species Paradoxurus hermaphroditus. The sequence continues at coordinate 3,627 of PITB01034632.1, read as the reverse complement.
TGTGAGGTTGCCATGGAAACGATTTAATGTAAACCTTATTTTATGGCGTGCCCAGCTAAGTAATTGGTCAGGAGGGAAGGGGAGAAGCTAGAAGCAGCTTCCTCCCAAACGGAAGAGAAAAAAAAAAAAAAATAACCAAAGAAGGGCTAACGGAATGAAGAGAAGTCTTTTTCTGCTCAGGAAAAAAGACAAGTTAGAAGGGTCGTGGTCTGTCTGGTGAGGGCAGAGACTGTGTCACTTGGAGCTTTCTTTCTTGTTTTTTCCTCTGTGTGTGGATTGAGATGGTGGGAGGGAGGGAATAGGAGTAAAGAAAGCAGGGAAAACAGTAAAGCTAATTCGTACTCCCAACTAAAAGTATAGAGTGTTTATGGCAATGGGGACACCACTGGCCAGTAAGAAAACCTGTATCAGGGCTCTTGTAGTTAAGGTGTTTTTAAGCCCCACAGAAATATTTAGACATACACCCCAGGAAGTTTTAGATGGTTAAGAGATGAAAAGTGAGTTGAAGATATTTTCTCTTTGAGCCGGAGCCCTAAACCAAGGTTAAGCCTACAGGTAATAATAACAATGAAGAATTAGTGATACCCGGCTACTCGTATTAAACTAACTCTTCCTCTAATTGTATATACTTTAATATGGTATTATAATAGAACATTAACATTTTGCTAGTGTTTCACTAGTCTTTTTAAAATCAAGGCTTCTTGGGGCGCCTGGGTGGCTCAGTTTGCTGAGCGACCAACTCTTGATTTCGGCTCAGGTGATGACCTCCTGGTTGTGGGATCAAGCCTCGCATTGGGCTTCACAGATCGTGGAGCCTGCTTGAGATTCTCTCTCTCCTTCTCTCTCTCTCCTTCTCCCACTTGCTCGGTGTACATGCTCTCTCTCTCTCTCTCAATGTAAATAAATTAAAAAAAAAAAAAAAGGCGTCTCAGGGCGCTGACTGGCTCAGTTGGTGGAGTGTGCAACTCTTGGTCTTGGGGTTATGAGTTCAAGCTCTATGTTGGGTTGAGAGTACTTAAAAATAAAATCTTTTTTTTAAAAAAACTAAAAAGCAAGGCTTCTGTCTTCGCTGAGCACACCGTCTGCTAACTGGAGAATCATCCGCCGCTTGGCAGTTATTCACCGAGTGTCCAGCGGGCGCCAGGCCCCACGCCTGTGGGTTGCGGAGATAATGAAAGTAAACAGGGCCCCTCCCCCATGGGTTTTATAGCCTCGCAAGAGAGGCAAACATCCGATGCAAAATTATAGAACTAAGTGCTACAAAGGACAAGTCCGACAGTGTGCAATTCGGTGTAAGCAGAATCTGAGAAGTATGAGCCTAACATCAAGCACTGAAATATCACTCATTGAGAACACAAATCCCAAAACTCCAAAGCATGAACCTCAAGAATGAGAATTCTCGGGGCACCCGGGTGGCTCAGTTGATGAAACCTCTGACTGTCCATTTCGGTTCAGGTCACGATCTCGCAGTCTGTGGGTTCGAGCCCCGTGTTGGGCTCTGTGCTGACAGCTTGGAGCCTGCTTGGGATTCTGTGGCTCCCTCTCTCTCTGCCCCTCCCCTCCTCTAATAAATAAATAAACATTAAAAAGAAGAATTAGAATCCTACTCACATTTCTGAATTCAACAGATCTCATGTTTTAGTACCCTTCACGAACAAGTTATAACATGGACACCACACTTGCTCTCAGCAAGCTTGCACTCTAAGTAGGGGGACAGACACGTGGTATGTGGCCGTGACCTATTGTGGTCCTGTTTTTAGCTGACAGTCGCTGAGCGCTTATAATGAACCTGGCATGAGGCTAAGCACTGACTTACATTACCTCAGTTAAACTTCACAACAACCCCATTATATCGTTACAGCATTATCCCCACTTTTCATATGGAGAAACTGAGTCACAGGTTGGTGAAGCAACCTACTCAGGGTTGCACAACTTGTAAGGGGTGGAGTGGGGATCTGAAGCCAGGCAGTGAGGTTCTAGAACCTAACTACCAGGCCACTGCTGCCAATCAGGATTGGGGGGGGGTCTGTTTGAACCTGCTTTAGACACGGCTGTTGGTTAGGAATTTGGAAACGCCATGCTGTGGAAGTGCTGGGAATGGCCAGAATTCTGAGCAGAAACTCCCAGGATTCAGAGGGGCTCCAGCATAGAAAGAGAATCCTTCCATTCCGCAGTGTTGGGTTCGGTCCGGTCCGTCTAGTCCGCCTGCTCATTGCTCGGTTGCGCCGCCAGCTGGCCTGCTCTGGCAGTGCGGGGAGGCAGAGCGTAGTTCATTATGGAGCCCAAAGTGTTGGAGGAGAAAAAGTCTCAGGGAGCTGGTCGTGTGCCGGGCCTGTCTCCAGGATCGCAGGGAGGGAGCGGCCACCGAGCACACGTAGGCCCTGGAAATGGGGCTGGAAAAGGGGAGAATCGTAAGAGGCCCTGGGAAGGAGGGCATAGATAGAGGTGACACCCCTGGGTTGGGACCCTTGAGAGCCCCTTTTGCCGGTGGCCACCGTGCGGCCCGAGGCAGCCATTGGGCTTCCCTGGACCTCGTTCCGGGCAGCCCCGCTGTTTCCACAGGACAGTGTTTCCCAACGCCTGACCCAGAGTCCACGATGAGGAAGTGGAGTCAAGAGGTCTGACCTTGCTCAAGGTCACACGGCTAAAACGTGAGGGGCCTGGCCCTCTTCCCCAGCTGCCGCAGCCCCTCCGAGGCTCAAAGGCCCAGTCCCGCCACTGAGTCAGAGGCCCCCCGAGCAGAGGCCAGAATTAGGCACCGTCCCCTCACCCGGCCCAGCCTACCACTGAGCGCTCGGCCGGACGGGTCTGTAACTGATGGATGCAACTGTTTCCCTGAGAAATAATTGAAGCCAACTGGGCATCTGCAGCCCCAGCTGTTGGGGTAGCGAGTGCTGCCGCGGTTATTTCTGAAATAATTAATGACTGTGCGTGTCGGAGCTCACTTGAGGTGTGAAGAGCAGGAGCAGGGGTGGGGTGGGGGGGTGCCGCCTCGGCCCCATGAGAGACTCGGAACGTTATTTTTATAAACTGGGCCTCAGAGCCTTGGCTGAGACAGCCCCTCCTTTCCAGCTGTGTGGGCTTCAAGACGGCAGACAGCCGGCCTGCAGTTCTGGCCCAGCCAGCCAGTGGTGTGATCCCCCCCAAGGAGACAACTCTAGACACCCTTTCCCTCGTGCTCAGGCCCACAAAATACCCCACAAAAGCACTTGTGCGCTGTCCCTGGCTGGCCACACCCACGAGGTCACACCATGGGTCACAGTCAACTAGAGCCAGAGGCTGCTGTATCCCCTTCCATGGTGTCTCCGCCGCCTCGCTGTAACCCCACAGTGTCACCCCCGCCTCGCTGTAACCCCACAGTGTTGCCCCCTCGATATAACCCCACATTGTCACCCCCCTTGCTGTAACTCCAGTGTCACCCCCCCTTGATATGACCCCACGGTGTCACCCCCACTTACTGCAACCTCACAGTGTCCCCCCCTTATAATTCTCCAGTGTCACCCCCCCTTGCTGTAATCCCACTGTTGCCTAAAGCCAGCGGCTCGGCTGTCCTATCGACCACGTGCCAGGCTGGCAGCCTCGCTTCCTCCCGCGGCATCTTCACGGAGAAGAGCTTTATCACCCTCA
>PITB01034631.1:0-12967 GCA_004024585.1 Paradoxurus hermaphroditus | reverse complement strand
TGTTGTCGTTCTAGGTTAAAGCTTTTTGAATGTAAAACTTACACACTTCCAGCCTCTTTTAAGGATGCCATTTCTTGAAATAAACTTTTTATGTGTGAATAATTTGGATGTACAGGAAGTTGGAAAGACGGTAAGTAGAGAGACTTCCTGTGCACCCCGGAGATGTTAACGCCGTACGTAACCACAGGACACTTGTCACAACTAAGAGATTAACGACGCTACAGGACTATGAGCTAAACTCCACGCCGTGTCTGGGTTTCTTCGGTTGTCGGGTAACGCCCTCTTCCTGTCCTGGATTCCCCCGAGGGCCCCGCGCTGCAGGAACCTTCTTGTCTCCCTAGGCTGCCACGTTGTGTGGTGTTTTGTGTGCCCTTATTTCTCAGGACCTGCCCAGCTGTGAGGAGTACTGGTCAGGAATTTTGTAGAATGTCCTTCAATCTCGGTTTCAGTCTGGATTGTTTTTAATGTTTGAGAGCGAGCGAGTGCAAACTGGGGAGGGGCAGAGAGGGAAAGAGAGAGAATCCCAAGCAGGGTCCACACTGTCAGCACACAGCGTGAAGAGGGGCTCCATCTCAGAAACTGAGGACACGACCTGAGTCGAAATCCTAGAGTCGGACGCTCAACCGACCGAGCGCCCCAGACGCCCCTGCTGATGCTTTTAGGAGCATGACCGTGGCCACTCAGGTCGGGGCGAGAACCACCCAGAAGCAAAGTGCCTTTGCCATCACACCAGCCCCGGTGGGCACGGCCAGCGCCCTGCTGAAGAATCCTGAAGCAACACTTCGCTAATAAAGAGTGCCTGACGCTCGCGGGGAGTCTGCGAAGCTTCTACAAACAACTACCTTCATCTTAGAACGTGTTTGCCCTGCAAGCTTGTCGCAGAGAGCACTGTCGGCTGCATCTGAATCGTGACACGTCCCCCCTTCCCAACGAGACCCAGGAGCAAGCGAGGGGCCCGTAAGAATGGAGCCCTCAGGCCGACGCGAGGGCAGCGGTTGGTCTGGAAACGCCTCCCTGCTCTGCTGGCGCGAAGAGCCTAGAGCCGGCCCGGCTCCGTGCCTGTGACATCTGCTGCAAACAGCTGCGCCCCCCTGCTGGCAGCGCCCCTCGTGTGCGTCCGGAACCGACGTTCCTGGGCGCTGTGGCTCCGTGTGTGGCCCGGCTCGGCCGGGGACTTCGGCTGCGAAGACAGTAATTCTTCCCACGGCGGGAGGGAATGAGTACATGCGGACTTCGGCTTGGCTGAAAGGACGCACACAATGCGCATATTTCTTGCCTATGAAATTCATCCGACGGATACCACGGGGGCCGTTTCTGAGCGCGCTGACGCCGGCGGCCGGGGCGGGGGTTTCACAAAGCGGAGACGGACAGCTGCGTCCTCCTTTCCTCCTCCTCTCCCCGTTCCCCGCCCTGCCTTTCTCTGCCACACAGCGTGAGGCGTCACCAAACCGGTGGTTTTCCGCCGTGCACCCCCCAGGGGACGTGGGGCGACGTCCGAGACGGTTGTGACCGTTGCACCTGGGGATGGGGCGCTCCCGGCGCGCGGTGGGTGGAGACCGGGGTGGCGGCTCGCCACCGTGGGGTGCGCAGGACGCCCACCCCAGAGGGACGCCCGGCCGGCCGCACTGCCAGCAGAGCTGAGGACGAGACCAGCCCCCCTCACAAACCTTCTCGAACACGATAGATTCGTCTCCTCTTCTCCGTTCCTTAAGCCTCCTTCGCTGTCCTTCGATGTGGAACCACGCTGTGTCCACCCTCCGAGGGTCTACACTGGACTCAGTCACGGCGACGTGTCTAACGCCCTAGCGGAGCACTCACTGTCCTCACCGCGGTTTGACCACAGGCCTCCTGGCTCTGCTCCCTGCGACCCCGCACGGCCCCCCGTCTCCCATGGACTCTGGCCGCCTGCGTCCCCGAGACCCCGGCGTCCCTCCGCGTCCCTGTGCCCCTCGCCGTGTGCGTCCTGGCTCCCAGAAATTCGCCGTCTTGCATCAGCCAGCCCTTTCGAATCGCTCAGCCAGTCCTCACGCCAGTCTCTGCGTGGCTGTCTCGTCCCCTCTCCCAGTCGGTATGTCCCACAGGGACTTCCTCCTGCTCCTGCCGCACCCTCCCTGCACGCGACTTTGTCTCCGCACACGACAGCACGAGTCCCCGGAGGACGACCTGTCATCGCTCCGACACGGGCCTTCTCTGCCCAGACTGAGCCTCAGCTCTTCCCCTGGAACTCCCCGTGGTCTCGTCCCCGGCCGCGGCGGCTGGGAAGTCCGCGCTTCCCCCACATACGCTCCTGGCCACGCTGTCCTTGCTAATCATGTGGTCCCCCGGTGTGGGGGCTGCCCTGGTGCGACCGGGCACGCCCCGTCTTCCCCTACTTCCTTCACTGCCCTCTCGCCAGCCACTGTCCCTTGCTTTAAGACGAGCCCAGAAGGGGTTCATTATGGAACAGACTTTGATCTGCAGAAAAGTTGCCCAGAGAGTTTGAAGCCTACCTCGTCCTCCACCCGCCCCCCCTAGTGCTCAGCTCGCGTCACCGCACTGCACCTGCCGCTGCTGAGGAACCACGCCGGTCCCTTTCTGCGAGTCCCGTGTCCTCCTCTCCTGCCCTCACACCGCGGCTCACGCCACCGCCGCCCGGAGCCGCCGCCCAATCACACGCGCCGATCCCTCATGCCGAATCCCCGAATAGTCTCCCACTGCCTCTGTTTCTCCGGAGAACCCGAAGACAACCCGGAAACGAAATCCCGCCCGTACTCAGGACACCGTGCAAACACTCGCTTCCTTCTATCGGAGGCACGTCTCCTGCATTTCACGTAAGAGTTTCGTGTTTCTCTGATCGTTTCTTGTCTGCGGGCAGGACTTGGTGCTTCGCTATAATCCGAGTTCCGTCTGGTGCGAAGCGGTGTCCGTCACAGACACTCACAAGATGCTTGCTAAGGGGAACGGACGACCCGTCGTCGACGCCTTGGGTTTATAGCCTCGCACACAGCATCGTCTTTCTTGTACCCAATCTACACTAGTGCGGGTTTAATTAAGACAAGGCGGAAGTACTCTGGGCTGCGAAGCTGGCAGGGTGTACATGGTGTACAGGTGTGTTTTCCTCGTAAGGAAACCAGGTCCAGGAAAACGAGCGCCTGGGCTGCCAGAGCGGGGAGGCAGTCGGCTCGCGCCGGCAGGGGGTTCGTAAACACCGGGCGGGGGTGGCGGGAGCTCAGAAGGCGCCCTGCACAGCCAGGCTCAGCCTCGAACCCTCCCAAACGGCTGGCTCCGCTCCGGTCTGCGTTGGAGCCACCGTCTCCCTCCACGGACACCTGACGGAAACCTTTCCTCACGCTCCTGCGACTCCCGCGTTGCGCAGTGTCGCTGCTATTTGCCGCGGCACGTGCACGTGACAGTATTCCTCCCGGTCTGCAAAGGGCCCTCCTGGCGGGCCCCTGCACTCTGGCCGCACCTCCTTCCCCGGATACGAACGCCATCGCTGGAGATGACTCTACACCAAGACGTTCTGCGAGTCTGGACGGTCACATGTCTGCATTCTGCTCCCATCCACTCGAGACGCTGGTCTGGAATTTTTAGGAAGAAACGCCAGCAGCTGTTCCTCTGCTACGGTCTTTTGCTTGAGCCAAATTAGGTACGGCTTCGAAATAAAGGCCACACAGGGGCACCAGGGTGGCTCAGTCGACTGAGCGTCCGACTTTGGCTCAGGTCATGATCTCACGTCTGAGTCTGAGCCCCGCGTCGGGCTGTGTGCTGACGGCTCAGAGCCTGGAGCCTGCTTGGGATTCTGTGTCTCCCTCTCTCCCTCTGCCCCTTCCCCGCTCATGCTCTGTCTCTCTCAAAAATAAATAAACATTAACAACAGCAAAAAAAAAAAAAGCCACACAGAGACCTTAATAGAAAACGTTTCTCCTTTCAAAACATGTCATGCCGGCTACAAAACACAAATTTTTCTAAAATAGGTTGAGGATAGAGTCTTAACCCAGGGTGTATGTGTCAGGGCTCCATGCTGACTCATGAGTGTCCCTACGCTGTCTGCATTCCCTGTGGTCCTCCGTGGCTGACGCTCGTTCCGTACTGCCCTGCTGTCTTGGAACTTTCCGAGAGCATCATGACGCTCAGTACAAATCTTCCCCCTTCTCTCGGGCTTTCGCTGGTACATTCTCAGCCATACTTCCATGAATCATCAAAACTACCAGAAACCCTTCCAACCTTGTTACTCAAAGTCAACCAGAAAATACACAGATAGTGTTCTGAGCTTGTGCAAAGCCTGTTTTCTTTACGTCCTGAACGAGACAACTGGACTCCCGCAGACAGAAGCCAAGTGTATTTTTACCCAAACGTCATCATCCATGCTTCATGATTAAATGACCCGTTTCATTATTTCAAAATGTTCACTATCTTCAATGGCTCTTCCAGATTTTACCTCATGCTTTTCTGGGCTTTGTCTACTGTAAACCCTCAATACTACATAGTTTTGGAGAAGGCAGACGTGTCTGAAACAAGACATCAGCCTTTGCTTGCATTCACGTCGCTAGCTTGCGGAGAGTCCCGACTCGCTCAGGATATGCAGCGACGATGAAGCGTTGGCTCTGTCACGGGACCTCTTCTCAGACAAACAAGTCCCGCAGTTGCCCTCGTGATCCGAGCGGGCTCAGGGAGACGGCCCCTGTGTGAACACCTTCTCAAAACCCAGCCATCAGCAGGCGACGTCAGGCAGCAGAGGACTCTGCTTTTTTTTTTTTTTAACGTTTATTTATTTTTGAGAGACATAGAGACAGAGTGTGAGCAGAGAAGGGCAAAGAAAGAGGGAGACACAGAATCGGAAGCAGGCTCCAGGCTCTGAGCTGTCAGCACAGAGCCCGATGCGGGGCTCAAACTCACAGACCGTGAGATCATGACCTGAGCTAAAGTCGGACGCTCAACCGACTGAGCCCCCCAGGTGCCCCATACATGTTATTTTTTAAAAATTTTTTAATGTGTTATTTATTTTTGAGAGAGAGACAGAGAGACAGAGACAGTGATGGGGAGGGGCAGAGAAAGAGGGAGACACAGAATCTGAAGCAGGCTCCAGGCTCTGAGCTGTCAGCACAGAGCCCAACGCGGGGCTCGAACTCACCAACTGTGAGATCATGACCTGAGCTGAAGTCAGAAGCTTAACCGACTGAGCCACCCGGGTGCCCCTAAAAATCCTCTAATTTTTATTGGTTATTTGAGTGTGTACATGAAGGCCTTACAAAATAAGTAGATTTTAATCTTTGAAGTGAGGAATGATAAGAGGTAACTTAGACTATTAAAGCACAATTTCCATGTGTTTAAATGTTAACTTTTAATTTTAACATTTTAAATACGACGAAGCCATGGGATGATATAAATATAGCAAGAATACCTCACACGAACTGTGCATGAATTGTGCAGCAAAATATCTGATCAAAATTTATGAGCACAAAAGTTCCTGAGGTAACTAAAGTGAACAAAAACCAAATGCCGAATGTCCAGAAATGGATTTGCTTCAGGGACAGTATATATTTTATTACTCTAAATGCATCACTAACCCTCTAAGCTGACGGAAGTGCTCTGTCATGCGACGCTCAGTATTTCGATTAAAAGCATAATCTAATATTGGAAATCCACTTCGCCTAATTACATTAGGAGGGGAGCCTCTCGCTGCTTTCTGTCGTGTGAAAACTTCTGCCCGTCACTTCAGAGTATGTGGGGCGCGTGCTCTCAGTAGAACCTCGAGGCGGACGCACCTGAGCCGAGGGCTGGCTTGCGTGTTCGTCAGATGCTCACGGCCGTGGACGTCAGCTCCCCAACACGCATCAGCTTGGCAAAGGACCAAACGCTTTCGTCACCCGCGTCAAAATCAGACGATTTCAAAGCTAATCAGGGCATCGAGACAGCAGCCAGGGAGTGAATCCACCACGTCTGACAAGCCCCAGGGGTTTTCAACAGCGACGTTTCTTGGCCGCGCGGGAAGGACACGGGTTCGTGGCAAGTTCAGAACAGGGGGGAAGCTGCGTTAGTTCCCTCGACACTTGCCGTGTCCACGAAGCGCGCTCTGCAGGGACTCTCGAGGTCCCGGTTCTCTCCTGGCCCCGAGCGGGCGCGGGCCGTCGGACCGGGCCGTGTGCGGGGAGCCGGGCGGCCGCGGGCTCACGCCGGACTCTCCCAACGTGGCCCGGGCCTCGCTGTGCCGTCAATTCTACTTCTGGGTCCGCGCGCTGCGCAGCCTCCCGGGGCCGCTCACAGAACCCAGGGCTCCTTCCTCGGCGTGGCCGCCCTTTCTCGTTGGCTCTCCTCCCGCTGAATGCGTGTTTCACGCGAGCATTTTCTTCAAGCAGGCTCCGCGGCGGAGCCCAACGCAGGGCTTAAAACCCACCACCCTGAGATGCAGACGCGCGCTGGGATCAAGGGTCGGACCCTGAACCCACGGAGCCACCCAGGTGCTGCTTCCTGAGAGCGTTTTTTGTTGGCTCAACCTTTACGGCCGATTCTGACTGCAGACAAGGAGCGATCACCAATGTTTTCAGGGGCTCAAGTGCGCCGTAGGTATGCATATCTTTGGAAGTTGGCAAAGACCTCAGAGTATATCTTTTTGCAAAACTCAAGGCCCTATGCTAATAAGACATATTTGCATGGCTCTGCGACTCTGCAGTGTACTTCCGCTAACGTCATCTTTCCGAACCAGAATGGGTCACATTCTGTGCGGGGCTCTGTGTGCTGTGCCCCTCATCCAATACGACACGCTGGAACTTCCGGATTAACCATCAATGTGTGTGTGTGTGTGTGTGTACACAAGAACGGTACATCTTCATGACATTTACTTTTCAAATAGGAAATTGGCATTTTTGAAACATAATTGAGAAATAACGCTGACATAATTACGTTGAATCTTGGGGAAGCCGCGGAGCCCATGAGTCAATTTAGGGGGACAGCAACTAGTAAAAATCAAGAGTGATGTTCAAGCGAGTTCAGGTTAATTACAACAGGGCTTGACCTGCCCGCCCCACGGACCTCCCCTGGCTGATGTGACCTCGGTCAGAAAATCCCCTCGGGGGCCTGGCTCGTCAATAAAGAGCCGGGAGTGGTGGGATCTTTATTTTCTGAACTGAAGCCTCTGCTTTAAAAATCAATGTCGAATTAATGAGTCCATAACCAAACAACAAGTTCACAGTTGCGTCACCCACACCAGACTGCATGCTGGAAGTCCAATGTAATAAGCACTGAGCAGGGGCGCGGGGGGCGCTCAGTCAGCTAAGCGTCTGACTTCGGCTCAGGTCGTGATCTTATGGTTCACGTGTTTGAACCATACACTGGGCTCTGTGCTGGCAGCTCAGAGCCTGGCACCTGCTTCGGATTCTGTGTCTCCCTCTCTCTCTGCTCTTCCCCCACTCGCACTCTTTTAAAAAGCTTAAAAATGTAAGCATTGAATCATATCTCAGTCTGAGCAGTGTTCTCGTTCAGACCATATCTCTACACTTCAGAAGCTAATTAACAAATTAAATCAGTTAATAAATTAAGTTAAATGGGATGCCTAGGTGGCTCAGTTGGTTAAGTATCCGACTTCAGCTCAGGTCATGATCTCACGACTCAGGAGTTCAAGTCCCGGGTTCAGCTCTGTGCTGACAGCTCAGAGCCTGGAGCCTGCTTCGGATTCTGTGTCTCCCTCTCTCTCTGCTCCTCCCCTGCTCACACACTCTCTCTCTCTCTCTCTCTGAAAAATAAATAAACATCAAAAAAATTTACTACATGAAATTAAATGATCTATCCCTTGAAGAAGGGATAATCTATATATTTCTGGGTGACTGCTGAATTCGTGTGTCTGCTGATGGACGCACACGCCTTCTCATACCTACTGCGTTAGCTCATTTCTCCCAGAGACGTTAAATAGTATGATATAGTGCTTCTACTTTTCACGCAAGGTGGGACTTAATTTAGGATTTTTGCAGGTACAGAATGCAAAACCCATACAAACCATGAGGTAAGAAAAAAATTGAGTAAAAAGAGAAAAATAACCAATTATTAACGTTTTTAAAAATAAACTCATCCATTTCCTCACCCTCCTTCCGCCTAAAAAGTTTGAGGGTGCGCACATGGCTTGATGCAAGAGACAGACGGTACCGAGTCCTGACTGAGGAGCAAGGGGTCGGTGGCAGGACGAGATACGGTTTGCTCGGATGGACACACACACAGGACTGCTGCTTGTGTGGGGACACCGGGCTGCAGCTATGTCTTTACTTGCCTGTGGACAGAACGCACCTTGTCATTTGGTAGGTGCACAACGGGTATGAACGTGCGAATGAACGGCTGTTTTGTTTTGTTTTCATTTATGTTGAAAGACAGAGTGTACAAGTGAGCAGGGGAGGGGGAGAGACAGAAAGAGAGAACCCCGAGCAGGCTCTGCACTGACCACGCAGAGCTCTATGTGGGGTTCAAACCCATCAACCATGACCTCATGACCTGAGCCGAAATCAAGAGCCGGATGCTTAACCAACTGAGCCATCCAGGCGCCTCTGAAGGGCTATTCTTTTTTTAAAAAACGTTTTAACATGTATTTATTATTGAGAGACAGAAAGAAACAGAGCATGAGCAGGGGAACGGCAGAGAGAGGGGGAGACACAGAATCCGAAGCTGTCAGCACAGAGCCCGATGTGGGGCTCGAACCCCACCAACCGCCAGATCAAGACCTGAGCCAAAATCGGAGGTTCAGCCGACTGACCCACCCAGATGTCCCGAAGGGCTATTTTGAATAACCATGAACTTACTGCTTATCGGTCTCAACAACTGGGCGGGCATCTACCCTCGGGGAGGTCTCCAGCGTGTCGACGCCCCCCCAACCTGTGCCCAAGACGCCGCACCTCCAGGTACTGACACACTCCGGTCGACCGTGTAGGAGTTTTGATCTCCGTGTCCCGCAACACTGGGGCCTTTTTCTCAGCTCTGCCAAATGGATTTTCAAGGCACTGAACTGTGGCTACTGATTTTCTTATAGGACAGAATAGGGGAAATCTAAGTAAAAAAATGAATAAAATTATACTCAGAAAGAATGCACTATCATTAACTTACATCGAAGTATAAACATTCCGGGGCACTTGGGTGGCTGAGTCGGTAAGCACTCGCTTACCCCTGCTCACACTCTGTCCCTCCCTTTCAAAAATAAATAACATTAAAAAAAGGTTGTTGATAAAATAAGAAAAAATTAAAAACATGTAGACATTCTTACAGACTCTCACTATGTAATTCTGTAGCTAAGCTCTAAGGAACAAGTTTTGTTTGTGGGTTTTGGGGTTTGCTTGTATTAAACAGGGTGACTTCGACATACGTATTTCAAAGACGTCTCTCCCCAAACTTTCATTTCACTCTTACTGTTTACGGTGTTCTTGACAATTTTATTTTTATTTGGTGTACAGTGAAAAGCGGGGATGAAGACTTTTCTGTAAAGGGAAAGACAGTGAACCTTTCAGGCTTTGAGGCCACATTCAAAGTCTGTTGCACATTCTTCCTTGTTTTCTTTAATTTTTCTTTCTTTTGTTTTTCTATCTGTCTTCCTTTTGTCCTTTCTTTTGTGTCTGTTCTTTTTCTCTTCTCTTTTTAAACAACCATGTACCCATGTAAAATCCATTCTGAGACTGGGCCAAACAACATCCATTCTCTTAGCACACTTGGTGTATAGTTTGCCAAACCCTGTTAACATAATCTTGCTTTTTTTTTTTAATTACTTAGTTTTAAAAATATCTGTTGTTTTCACCATTGTGCAATTAAAAAATTATGTTAACCTCTTCTCACTAAATGATTCATATGCTGTTATTAGCCTTTCTTTTACATTCTATTTATATGTAAATCTTTCCTCTCTCTGGATGCTGAGCTGCTGTGGGGATGTTATGTCAGGATATTATGTCTACTCTGAGACACTGTTTTCAAAACAGCCAGCTGTCTCCATGCAGTCTATGGGTCAATGTGACCTGTCTCCATTGATGAAAGTGCCACCTTTATCATAACTTAATTTCTTATTCATCTTTGGAAATTATTCCAGAATTTACATTTTATTTATTTATTTATTTATTTATTTATTTATTTATTTATTTATTTATTTATTTAATTTCTAAGTTGTATCACTTCCTGAGCCATTATCCTGTTGCTTTACAGTCATTACTTTGCAATTCTTTTCAGTATGTGTTAAGCCCCATTCACTGTTGTTTTCCAAAAATATTTTAAGTGTCTCCTGTATTTACTCTGGGTTTTTATGTCATTTCTTCATTTTGTACTCCGGGTTCTCCATCTCTTTCCAAACTGTTTTGATCAGAGTTTGCAGCAACTATACATTATATATAATCGCATGGAGAAATTAAACTTTAAGGGGCAACTGGGTGGCTCCGTTGGGTAAACGTCCGACTTCGGCTCAGGTCACGATTTCACGGTTTGTGAGCTCGAGCCCCGCGTCTGTGCTGATGGCTCAGAGCCTGGCGCCTGCTCCGGATTGTGTCTCCCTCTCTCTGCCCCTCCTCTGCTTGTGCTCTGTCTCTCTCTCTCAAAATAATAAACGTTAAAAAAATTAAAATTTAAATGAGAAGAGATTCTGTTCTTGCTCATTTTCATATCCCTCCTTAACAATTACTAAGACTTATTAGTAATGGAAATGCAGTTTAAATGTCATCTCTTCATACACTAGAAAGCAGTCGTAATCCAAACAATATGGTACTGGCACAAAAACAGACTCACAGATCAATGGAACAGAACAGAGAGCCCAGAAATAAACCCACGATTATATGGTCAATTAATCTATGACAAAGGAGGCAAGAATACGTAATGGGAAAAAGTCATTTCAACAACTAGTACTGGGGAAACTGGACAGCTACCTGCAAAAGAATGAAACTGTACCACTTTCATACAGCAGACACCGAAACAAAGTCAAAATGGATTAAAGACCTAAGTGTGAGACCTGAGACCATAAAAATCCTAGAAGAGAGTGCAGACCGTAATTTCTCTGACATCGGTCATAGCAACATTTTTCTGGACGTGTCTTCTGAGAGAAGGGAAACAAAAGCAAAAATCAACTACTGGGACCTCATCAAAACAGAAAGCTTCTGCACAGTGAAGGAAACAATCGACAAAAATGAAAGGCAACCAACGGAATGGGAGAAGATATTTGCAAGTGACATATCCAGTATAGGGTTAGTATCCAAAATATATAAAGAACGTACACAACTCAACACCACAAATACAAATAATCCAATTTAAAAATGGGCAGAAGATGCGAACAGACATTTGCCTAAAGAAGACATCCAGATGGCTGACAGGCACATGAATAAATGCTGAATATCACTCATCACCAGGGAAGTGTAAATCAAAACTACAATGAGATACCACCTCATGCCTGTCAGAGTGGCTAAAATCAAAAACACAAGAAGCAACAAGTGTTGGCGGGGATGTGGAGAAAAAAGAACGCTTGTACACTCACTGCTGGGGGGAATGCGAGCTGGTGCAGTCACTCTGAAAAACAATATGGAGGTTCCACAAACAATTAAAAATAGAATTACTAGAGGATCCCGTAATTCCACCTCTGCATATTTATCCAAACAATATGAAAACACTATTTCGAAGAGCTATCTGCACCCTTAGGTTTATTGCAGCATTATTTACAATAGCCGAGCTACGGACACAACCCCAGTGTCCATCAACAGATGAACGGATAAAGAAGATGTGGAATGTATACAATAGAATAGTACTCAACCATAAAAAAGAATGAAATCCTGCCATTTGCAACGACACGGGTGTATTCAGAGGATATAATGCTAAGTGAAATAAGCCAGTCGGAGGACAACAAATACCATATGATTTCACTCATACGTGGAATTTAAAAAACAAAAGAAATGAATTAAAAAAAGAGACAAACAAAAACCAGGGTCTTAGCTACAGAGAACAAACTGGTGGTCGCTAGAGGGGAGGTGGGAGAGGGGATGGGTGAAACGGGTCACGGGGAAGAAGAGCACACTTCTCACGGTGAGCACTGAGTAACGTACGGAATTGCTGAATCACTACATTGTAGACCTGAAACGACTAAAACACCGCACATTAACTATACTGGAATTTAAAATGTTTATATTAAAAAAAGTTTCTTCTAAACTAGATTGGACAAGTATGTAATATACAATATACCTTTCAGAATTGTCCTATATTCATAAATACCCATATAATTAACATCGATTGATTAAAATATTGGCAATTTGTTACCGATATATTTTCATTTATTAATAATAGTTTTTAGGAGTCTTATTAAGTCCTCACAATTTTATGTGCTTTATGTAAAAAAAGTAGATTTTACATAGATAGTCATTTAGGAAATATTTTTAAATAAAATAATGTCATTAAATTTTTTTAATATTTAGTTTTGAGAGAGAGAGAGAGACACAGTGCCAGCTGGGGAGGGGCAGAGAGAGAGGGAGACACAGAATCCGAAGCAGGCTCCAGGCTCCGAGCTGTCGGCACAGAGCCTGATGTGGGCCTCGAACTCAACAACTGTGAGATCATGACCTGAGCCGAAGTCGGAGGCTTAACCGACTGAGCCACCCAGGCGCCCCAATGGTGTCATTTTTTAAAAGCAGGTATTTATTTCTGGGATCACACAAATGTCTTCCGAATATCAAAGTCAGGGAAAGATTTTAACAGAGTCTGGACTAACAGCCCAGACCTGACACATCTGTGACCATCCCTCATTCATCACTATCCCTCATTCATTAGCCTGGTTTCCCACAATTACGTCACTTTTAGGTTTAACAAAGCCATATTTTTTGACTTTGCGGACTTTAGTAATGAGTGGTTAGTTTACTTACAATATACGAGATCTCAAGCAGTTTCAATCCTTTTTCAAGCTGAAAACTAGTGACAGGGTAGTAAAATGTGAAGGAAAGGCATTAAATAAAATCAGATAGAGACAAAAAGGCACTGAAATGGAAGAAGACTGTGCCCAAGA
>PITB01034630.1:0-12973 GCA_004024585.1 Paradoxurus hermaphroditus | reverse complement strand
CCCCGAGCGGACGAGAACCCTTCACCCCTGAAATGCCAGAGGGCAGAGTGGCATCCCAGCCCCCACTAGTTCAGGGACAGGAGGCACGGCCCTTCACACGCCAGCGGAGCCGCTGTGTTCGAGATCCAGCAAATTCTGTCACCTCTCCGAGCCGGGCTTTTTTTATCCAAAAGGTGGCCGTAATAGAGTAAGAGTCGCCACCCTGTGGGCCATTACCAGGAATGAGGAGACAGACCCTTCCGGGATCCGCGACTCCCCCCCCGCATGTCCTCCTGAGGCGGGAGCAGGTGCACGGCAGGGCCCAGGGGTGGGACGGGGCAGAGCGGATGCTTTTTGATTTTCGCCTTTTCCTCCCCACGGACAGCTGGCCCCTCACGGGACATGGTGCGGCCGCCGGGTCAGGCAGGCCGGCGGGCCCCGCACAGTTAAACGGCGAGTTTCCCTGTGACCTCCCCCCCCATCCCACTTCTGGAATCCGCCCAAGAACACACACGTCTACAGAAACCTCGTGCGCGAATGACCGCCGCGGCATTACTCACAGGGGCCGCGCGTCCGTCAGCCGGACAGAGCGACCCGACCGCACGGCCACGCACGGAGTGTCCTGGGGCCACAAAAAAGCGTGAGGTTTCAACGCACGCCGAGGCACCTGTCCCGAAAACATTACACCAAGTCGAAGAAGCCGGACAGGGAAGGTCACCTATTCCCCGAGTCCCCGATTCCTGGGGAAGTCCTATCAGGGGGACCGGTGAGACAGAAGGGACAGGAGGCGCTGTCTAGAGCTGAGCTGGGCGGGCAGGAGGGCGAGGGCCAGCCGCGACCCCGTGATCGGTTTGTCTTACTGGGCTGTCGAAACTGTTCTGCTGAGAGCGAACATTTTGCACCTGTCTGTGAACACACGCAGAACCGATGAATTTTACTTTTAAGTGGCTAAAATGCAGGGTAGGTGAATTCCATCTGAATAAAGTCTCTTAAAAAAAAAATCCTGGGGCGCCTGGGTGGCTCAGTGGGTTGAGCGTCTAACTCTTGACTTCCGCTCAGGTCGTGATCTCATGGGTCGGGAGATCGAGCCCCCGCATCGGGCTCTCTCTCCGTCTCTCTGGAGTTTAGACTCCGAAGGGTATTCAAGGTCACTGAGTCCAGCTCTGTCCCTGGAGATGAGGAAACTGAGGCGGGGAGAAAGAGCGATCTGCCCGCAGGCACCGAGGCCTGCTGGGGTGTGTGTGATTCCCCTGGGCGGGGTGAGGGGAGCACTGGGGACCCGGGAAGGGTGGGGGTCTCCTGGTCAAATGCAGGTCCCCCGCCTCCACTCTAATCCTTCAAGCAGCCCAGGGTCCTTCATCTCTGCCTGGATGCAGGGGCAGGAGGGCAGGGCGCACACGGATCCCCTGACTGGGCTCAGGAGGCGGGCTACGGCCCAGGCGTGTCAAATAATCCCCTCACTTTACAGAGACGGAGGGAGGCTGGGGGGCGGGGGGAGGGCTCATCTGGTGACCGTCACAGAGCAGGCGGGACACAGTGGGTGCGGCTGTGGGATCGCACGTCCAGGGGAGGGGAGGGACCGCTGCTAGCAGGCTGGGTGAGGGGAAAGGGCCGCTTGCCACAGGCTGCGGGGGTGGGGGCGGCGGGGATGTTCCCTGCTGAGCCAGCGTGGTGAGTCACAGGGGCCCCGGTCTCTCAGCCCTCTCCACTCCCCTGTGGGCCTGGGAGCCGCCACCTCTCCTGTCCACTCCGCCTCGGGGGCCGGAGGCCGGGCCTCTCTCTGCACTCACCCTCCCCTGAGTCCTGTCCCTGCCCGATGCACCTGCAGAGTGGCTACAAGGAGCAGCAGCAGGGGCACCCAAGGGGCACCCAGGGGCTGGACTTCTCCTCCTGTGTGCTCCCCCAGCCCACCCCTCACCTTACTCCGATGATCCCTTGAACCCATCCCGTCCCAGGAGACATGTTAAGGCTGCTGCCACGGAGTGAGAAGGAGGTGTGTGCCTGGAGGCAAAGCCCCCACAGTGGGCACGTCATTTTAATCAGGCCTCTCGATCTCTCTGGAAGTGCAGAGAGGCCTTGGGGTGGAAGATGGGGTGGGGGGAAGAGGCCCGCGGGCCACAGGGTGGAGGGCTACCTAAGCCATCGCGGGAGCAGGAGAGGAGGGAGAGACCTCTGGACCGCCAGACGGCCAGACCTGTCCTTGGCTCTAAGAACTGAGGGATTTGGGGGAAATGGGGGCACCTGGCAGACAGGCCTTCGCTACCCCCGCTAAGCAGCTGCTTCCCAGCCCTGGACCCGTCTCACCCAGGCAGATCCACCGGTCCACCCTGCTGCCGCCGAGCCTCCAGCGGCTTCGCAGCACCTGGCACTGGGGACACCCCCTCCTGCTCAGCCCTATATCAGCTCGAGGGACTCGGTCCCAAACTCCGTCCTCTGAGGCCCCCTTGCTTTGACACAGGCTTTTTCCAGGCTCCTGACTCTGTAGCCCAGGGAGGAATTTCAAGACTATATGACAGAGAGTGGGTGGTAACTGGAACAAAGTGAACTGACACTTCCACGGACTAGAACAGAGTCCAGAGAGAGACTCGGGTCCTCTCAAGAATTTAGCCTGCAGTAAGGTGGCCTCTCTAAGCAGCCGGCAAAGGATGGATCATACCATCGACCAGTTTGGAAACTGAACGAAGTGAGTTCCTACCGCTCCTAGAAACACTCGCCAATAGTCCATTAAAGAGACACATTGGAGGGGCACGTGGGTGGCTCAGTCGGTTGAACGTTCAACTCTCCATTTTGGCTTCGGTCATAGGTTGTGGGATCGAGCCCTGTGTCCGGCTCTGCACGGCACATGGAGTCTGCTTGAGATTGTTTCTCTCTCTCCCTTTGCCCCGCTCCCCCACTCAGGCTCTCTCTAAATAATTAAACAAATAATTAAACATTTTAAACAGCAGTTTTCCATATTAAAAACTGAAAGTGGGGCGCCTGGGTGGCTCAGTTGGTTAAGTATCTGACTTCGGCTCAGGTCATGATCTCACAGTACGTGAGTTCGAGCCCCACGTCGGGCTCTGTGCTGGCAGCTCAGAGCCTGGAGCTTGCTTCAGATTCTGTGTCTCCCTCTCTCTGCCCCTCCCCCGCTCACACTGTTTCTGTCTCTCAAAAATAAATAAATGTTAAAAAAATTTTTTTAAAAAAACTGAAAACAGACACACCAGGGATACTGAGCACACACCCTACTCAGGTCTTGGTGTCTAAATATCATCTCTTCTTAACTGAGGACTGAGGCTCTTAGGAGAAAGCGTGGATTCCAGCTGAGCTTAAGGTACCTTGTATCAAAAAGCAGGAAAGCTATCAAGGCAAAAAGAATCAAAACGAAACTTCTGAACATCGAAAAGAACAGTAACTGTAACGAACTGTAATATATTCAATAAAGAAAAATCCCTGTGTCCACACTGAGCCTCCTCACGCACAGATTTGGTGTTGGCAAATTTACCTGCGTGCTGAAATTTATTTGTAACCCCCAAATCAAAATGGTACTTTCAGTCATTCTTGGACACCCACAGAGTCATGCAAACGTTGAGTCGTTGGGGCGCCCGGGGTGGCTCAGTCAGTTAAGTGTCCGACTTCGGCTCAGGGTATGATCTTGCAGTCCGTGGGTTCGAGCCCCGCGTCGGGCTCTGTGCTGACAGCTCAGAGCCTGGAATTTGCTTCAGATTGTGCGTCTCCCTCTCTCTCTGCTCCTCCCCCACTCGCTCTGTCTCTCCCTCTCTCAAAATTAAATAAACATTTAAAAAATTTAAAAAAAAATCTTAATGCAAGTTGAGCCGCGCGTGTTCCTGGCTGAGGCTGGATGAGGCAGCGCTCCCCCTTCCCGCCACGGCTCTGCTACTGGAAGCAAAAGTCCTTTCCGCAGTCTATTCAGTGCCACGCTTTTCACATCTTTGTGGTGTTGTGCTGGTGACTCTCCTGCTTCGAATGACCCTCAAGCACAGGACACCGAACTGTCGTTCTTGAGGATAATAACGTATCCATCGCCCACGGTCTGGTGCCCTTGGCGTCTAGAGAGGCCTCCGTCCAACTCCCGGTCAGAACACGGCGGCTGTTATGACCACCGCCGGACGCCGGCCCTGTGGGAGGGACACCGTGTGCACGGTGTCCGGCTGTCTCGCTGCCCAAGGTTGCATCCTCTGGCTGCGTGACCACGGGGAATTTGCTTCACCTCTCTGCACCCGTCTGTAACATGGGGATAATGATAGCAGTGAACTGGCAGGACGGCTTGAGGATGAAAGGAGAGAAGGCCTGGGAAGGGCTGGCTTTGGATGGGCATCAAGCGACTTCTCAACAGCGTTAGAGCTTTATCGACGCACAAAGAACAGGTCGGCTTTCTATAGGCCATCGCTGACCGGTGACTGAGCACAGTAGGGCTACTCAGCCCTTTTCCTGAGAGGAATGGAGTAAACACACACACACACACACACACACACACTCCCCTCTACGTGAGGACTCTACCTCCAGACCTACGGACACACATGGACACACAGACCACGAGTCCTCGTCGCTCGGTAGCAGGTGCCGTGTGTGTGAAACTGCCCACCCGTGAGAATGTATTCGCGAGCCCAGAACCGATACTCGTGGTGTTCTCGCGGTCATTCGCAGACACGTGCTGAATGGCAAGAAACGGGAGTCACCCCACGGGCACGTGCCCAGCTGATGCCGAACAAAACCACACTCTCCCTTCTCGTCTCGGCTCTTCAACTGTCAGCAAACGTGCTTTCCGACAGCTGTTTGGTGCCATGTGTATCTTTTTTTTTTTTTTTTTTTGGCATCTTTCGTGCTGTTTTTGTGGGCGATATCTAAATATTTCGATATTTCAAAACTTTTTTTCCCAATGTTTATTTTTGCGAGAGAAAGGGAACACAAGCAGGGAAAGATGGAGGCAGAGGACCCCCAGCGGGTTCCATGCCGACAGCAGACAGCCCGACGCGGGGCTCGAACTCATGAACTGCGAGGTCACAACCTGCGCCGAGGCCGGACGCTCAAACGCCTGAGCCAGCCAGGCACCCCGGCAATTTCAGTTTGTTACACGGCCCCCGAGTGTACTGCTGAAGTGATGCTCAGGGTCCCCCAAGTACCAGCAGCTTTCGCCTACAGGAAGAGCTAGCCGCCTGGGAGCAGACGGTTTCCGGAGCGTCATGGTGGGGGGACGACGGTGTCTCTCAGTCACACAGCATGGTAACGGGAGGGTGTGTGCACGTGGGTGGCGAGGGCACCTTGGGGAACAGGGGTCAGCAAGCTCCAGCCGCCAGGACAAACCCGGCCCACTTCCTGTTTCTCTAAGTAAAGTTTTATTGGAACACGGTCACGCCCATTCATTTACCTAACACCCGCGGCTGCTTTTCTGAGGCCGCGGCAGAGTTGAGTCATGTTGGTACAGAGACCAGACGGCTCGGAGAGCCCGAAATATTTACTATCTGCCCCTTTATGGAGAAAGCAGGCCCACACCTGTTTGGGAAGGTACAGGAGGTGAGGGCTTGGTCAGCGCCCGTCTCTGCCACCTCTCCAGCACCTGGCACGGTGTCCGGCCCAGAGGAGACGGTTCTCAAGTGGCAGGAGGCTGCTAACATGACTTTCCAGGTCTGTTAACGCGAGCTACTTCCAAGCACGTGTTCACAACCACATCTTCCAGACGGGTCAGTATCCGACGAGTATCCAACCCTGGACAGAACCAGGGGACATAAGGAGCACCCCCCCACCCCACCCAGTGGGGCCCTCACCTCCCTCGCGGCCTGCCTGTCCCCCGGTGTGGCTGATCTCCTGCTCTGCCCTTGGTGGCCTGGGGCTGCCCTGCAAGCCCGGCCAAGCCCGTGAATCATCGTGGACTGACTCACTCTCTGTCTAAAAATACATGACTGTCTCCTGTTGGCGGGCACCGCTTTGATCACTGCACTCCATCTGGTCTCTTTCTGCTCGACTTTCGAGCCGTTTGCAGGCAAGACCTGGGTTTTCCGCACTGGGGGGCCCCGAGGTCAGGTTCCGCCTGGCGCCGGGGAGGTAGAGCTTGGGTCCTGGGTGCCCATTCTGGGCTGCCACTCATTCGCTGTGTGACCCTGGCAAACCACCCAACCTCTCTGAGCTCTCGCTTCCTCCTGCGTGGCCAGGATGGAATAAGAGCGGGCGCTGCCGAGACTCGAGGCTCTTTTCGTACCTGATGATGGGGAGGGGAAGCGCCCTGGCCGCTGACCCCCGGGTAGCTTCTTCGCTGCCAGTGAAATCATTTGACATCATTTCGGCATCCAAGGAAATCGGGAATCCGAGCCGACACCGAGTCTTGGATCTCAGTGCCAAGCACTGGGAAAGCTCCGGTTACAAAAAACAAGTGGAAACCAGAGGCCCCGGGCCCGACGTGGAACTAATTTGGGAGGCAGCGAGGAACAGGGGAACAGAACCCCGAGCCTGGGAGGCAGCTCCATCCTGAGCCAGGCCACTGTCCAGGTGGGGAATCTGGGGCCCCTTGGAATTCTCTAGCTCGTTGTGCAGAGAGCAGGGGAGAGAGCAGAGGCCGGGCCGGGGACCCGCCTCAGGACGGCTGGGTGGAGAGGCAGGGCGTGGGTCTCCCGGGGGAGCCGCTCCAATCAGATCCTGGCTTCCGCACCCAATGCTGTGGGACCCGGGACCTGTCGCCTCACCTCTCTGAGCCTCGGCTGCCCCATCTGTGAAGGGTAGGAATTGGGGGTGCTTCCCTCAGAGAGCTGCTACCTAGGAGGCTGAGCACAGAGCCTGGGACCAAAAAAAAAAAAAAAAAAAAAAAAACCCTCAGTAAGTTGGAAACGTTGAAACGAGGCGCGCGCCAAGGAGCAAGAGAACCCTCCTGGTTTATGGGTTAGCATTCAACCAAACCGTACGGAGCACCTGTTCCGCGTCAGACAGACGGCTGCGGCGGGAAACAGACAGACCCGACCCTGCGCCCGAGAGAAAAAGAGTAAATAATGGCGTGAGATAGTAGAAGGCAGAGATTGGTCTCTACCCTAGTTCCTGAAACCCTGGTCACTTTTTAGGTGCGAAGGGCACTGGAGGTTTTTTTGTTTTTTGTTTTTTTTAATAGCTATTTATTTATTTTTGAGAGAGAAAGAGAGAACAGGGGAAGGGGCAGAGAGAGAGGGAGACACAGAATGCGAAGCAGGCTCCAGGCTCCGAGCTGTCAGCCCAGAGCCCGACGTGGGGCTCGATCTCACCAACTGTGAGATCACGACCTGAGGCAAAGTCAGATGCTTAACCCACTGAGCCACCCAGGCGCCGCCGGCACTGGTTCTCACGAGGAGATTCAGGCCGCTGCCCTGGCGCTGGGCTCCTTAGATCCAGGAGCTCCTGGGGGTTGGCTGGGGAGGCATGGCAGGGGGTCGACCTTGGAGGCGACACAGCGAAGGTCTCTGAGAAGCCCAACACCTGGTCAGAGGCCTGACTGTCAACGGGGCACAGTCTGAGGATGAATGGGTGGGGGGGGACGGAAGGGGGCGGGCCCTGGCTACGGGAGTGGCACTGCAGAGAAACTGAGGCAAGACGGGACTGCAGGAAGCGCTGGAGGGTTGTCAAGGCTGGCGCCGGGCCACGGTCAGGATTCTGGAGGATGCCAGCCATCGTGGGGAGGAGAGGAAGGGTTGTCGAAGGGGACCTGCCACCATCCGCCACTGCCTGCTCCCGGGAAAGGGTCTTTCTCTGGAGCATGGGGCCGACCCAGGTGGCCCCCTGCAGGGGCACAAACCATTTCAGGGGAGAGCATGGCCCGAAGCCAGAAACGGGCTGGGCCTGGGGTGGTCAGCTCGGGGTGGCAGTCTCGAGGAGACTTGGGGATTCCCCGGCCCAACCCACAGAGAAGGAAATGGAGGCCAGAGAGGAGAAGCAAGTTTCCCAAGGTCATTCGATGAGTTAGTACCATTCGGTCTTCTTGTCTTTTTAAAGTTTATTATTTTTTTTAATTAAAAAAATTTTTTTAACGTTTTTGTCATTTTTAAGAGACACAGGTAGTGTGTGAGTGGGGGAGGGGCAGAGAGAGAGGGAGACACAGAATCCGAAGCAGACTCCAGGCTCTGAGCTGTCAGCACAGAGCCCAACGTAGGGCTCGAACTCACAAACCAGGAGATATGACCTGAGCTGAAGTCACACGCTTAAGTGACTGACCCACTCAGGCGTCCCGGAAGTTTATTTATTTATTTTGAAAGAGACAGACACAGTGTAAGTAGGGAAGGTGCAGAAAGGGAGGGAGAAAGGGAGGGAGAAAGGGAGGGAGAAAGGGAGGGAGAAAGGGAGGGTCCCAGGCAGGCTCTGCGCAGTGAGCGGAGAGCCTGACACGGGGCTTGAACTCACTAAACTGTGAGATCCTGACCTGAGCCAAAACCGAGAGTGGGACGCTTAACAGACCGAGCCACCCAGGCGCCCCCCCCCCAATTCCTTCCATCCATCCGCCCAGAAATCATCTCCTGAGCACACACAGCCCGGCCCTGGATGAGCACGAGGGGAGGGGCGGGGAACGGTAGGACACGGTCCTTGTCCCGCAGCTCCCCAAATCCTCCACCTCCCCGCTCCCTTCCAGTCTCCCACCCGCCCTTCTCCCAGGCCTGTTGATTTGGGGGTTTTGTGTTGGGGAGCAAACAGGTCCCTCCCCACTCCTCTCACCCCCGGATACAGAGACATCGCCCGGTCCCCCTACCCCATCTTCGGGAGCCTGTCTCCCGAAGGGTAGGGCAGTGGAACCGGGGAAATGATACGTCCCGGACAGAAGGACAGATGGAAGGACAGATCAAAGCAGCAAGCCTCTCCCATTCCCCCCAACTCTCTCCACGCCTCCACTGGGATGTCACCAAGGGACCCTCCAGGAGGAGCCTGGCCCCTCCCCAGTTCTCTAGACGGTCCAGCCTCCGACTCTCGAACGGCTGCTGCATGACTGATGCCAACCTTGCCCGTGGAAGGAGGTCCTGGGGGCAGGGCATTGGAGGTACAGGGAGAGAGGCAGGGGACGCATCAGAGTGGACCCAGAATGCAGCCAGAAGCCACGTTGCCTGTCTCCCTAAAGCTCCATGAGCCGGGTGACAGCAGGAGGGGGTGAGTGGACGGGAGCCTCTGTTCCCAGACATCGATCTCAACCAGGCCCCGACCAGGCACGTCAGCACAGGGACAGGGCGAGCTGACCCTGGGTGCCGAACCTGTCCCCTGGAGAAGTCCAACACGGGCAGCACGCACCTGTGCCTGGCACCAGTTCCTGCTGTTGCAAAACGGGACCTCCCTGGCTCCCACCCAGGGCTCCTGTCCCTCCCTCGGCCCCAAGGTCCAAGTTCAGGGTCAGCAGGAAGCCTCTGGGGTGAGCGACCGCTCTCATTTCACTGGGACTTAGATTTCCCCGGACATGGGAATTCTCGTGCTAAAACCAGGACGCTCCTGAGCAAAGCGGAGCGTTGGGTTCCTGCTAGCAAGCGCCCACGGGTGAGATCTGCGATTTGTGCAGAAGCTTCCAGATTGCCGCATTACCTCCCCGCCCCTATTACTCCGTGGCTGGCACCTGGGATTCCACTCTGTTAGAGTCAAACTTTCTAAAGACACGCCACCATGCTGGTGGTCAGGAAAAGGCAACTTAAAATAATGAGATGCTATTTTTTTTTTTTCACTCCTAAGGTTAGCCCAAGTGAAACATTTGCTACCAAGTATCGGCCTCTGTGTTGGGAAACCACCCTTCCAGTGTCAACGGATACTTTCAGGAGGGCAGGCGAGGCAGGCAGGCACGTCTGTGTCCCAGCAACCCTTCTTCTGGGAGTTTCCCTGGAAGAACATTGGCACAAGGAGATAGGCAAAGGGTCGTCCCCCGGTATCGGATACTGACCTGGGCTCTAACACGGATGAGCCTGGAAATCGTGATACGAAGGCAAAGAAGGCAGACGCGGGAAGACCCATGTTGCAGGATTCCACTGCCATCAAATACCCAGGCGAAGCAAATCCAGAGAGAAAGAAAGTGGATGAGCCATGCCCGGGTGCTAGGGGGATACGATGGAAAGAGGCGGGCCCGCTTAGTGGGCCCACGGTTTTCTGCAGGGGGCAGGGTGATGACAAGTCTTGGAACTAGACGGAGGTGGTGGCTGCACATTATGAAGGTACTAAATGCCGCCAGACCGTCCACTTTCAAATGGTTAGTTTTTATGTGAATTACACACACACACCGCTTACTAACAGTGCTGAGACCTAGAAGGCACCTGCCCTCAAGAGGCCATCTCCCCATGCCCCCGGTATAGTGGCTGAGCCAGAGTCTTCTTGCTCCCCCCCCCCCATTTAACCTGCACCATGCCGTGTCCAGGGGTCAGAGGCTGGGCAGCAGGGCAGGTACAGAAGGCAGTCCCTCAGGGTGGGGTGGTCACAGCCTGCCCTGCTCTGGCCTGGATACCCCCATTTCTATTTCTTCTATGTCTTCTTCTTCTTCTTTTTTTTTTTTTTAAGATTTTATGTTCTTAAATATTTCTTGTTTTTTTAATGTTTATTTTTGAGAGAGAGAAAGACAGAGTGTGAGCGGAGCAGGTCAGAGAGAAAGGGAGACACAGAATCCGAAGCACACTCCAGGTTCTGAGCTGTCAGCATACAGCCCTACACGGGGCTCGAACTCACAAACTCCAAGATCATGACCTGAGCTAGAGTCAGAGGGTTAACTGACTGAGCCACCCAGGTGCCCCCTAAGATTTTATGGCTTGAAAGCAATCTCTCCACCCAACGTGGGACTCAGACTCACAACCCAGCTATCAAGAGTCGCACACTCCACCGACCGAACCAGCCGGGGATCCCTCCATTTCTTCTTCCACACTGAGCCTCGGCCAACCCACCCAGTCTCCGCCAAGCCCTGGGAGCTCAGTCGCCTGGAAGTAACCAAAGAGGATTTGACGGGGAACCTTTCATGAAATATTTACCAGTGAAAGAATATAGCATCTGGGATTTGCTTACAATCCTCCCGGGGGAAGAAAAAAGGGGACAGGGAAGGTAGAGGAAAGAGAAAGGAGAAGATGTTGATGAAGAGGAGGCTGGGCACATTGGAGCTCGCCGCAGCTCCGTCCCTGTTCCGGAGTTGCTAAAAATCAATCTCCCAAATAGGAAGTAAAAAGTATTCACCAAAGCAGGAGGGATAGATGGATAGGAAAGAAACCAAGTGTAGTAAAATGTTAACGAGTCCGTGTTGTAGGTGAAAACTTTTATAACAAAACGCAAGGGAGAAAGTAGCAAAACAAAACAAAACTGCTTGAAGAGTAAAAACGCAGGGGCATCTGGGTGGCTCCGTTGGTTCAGCATCTTCTCTTCGTTTTGGCTCGGGTCATGATCTCATACTTCAGGAGTTCAAGTCCCGAGTCGGGCTCTGTGCCTGCAGTGTGGAGCCTGCGTGAGATTCTCGCTACCTCTCTCTGCCCCTCCCCCACTCTCGTGCACGTACACTCACTCTCCCTCAAAATAAATAAACATTAAAAAAAAGATACCTGGCCCGGACCCCAGACCCGCCTGGTACGCGCTCCCAGCGAAACGAGGGTGCTCCCCCTGGGCTGGTCGAGGGGTCTGGACTGCACGCTGGCACGCAGTAGGCACTCGAGAAATGCCACCTCCAACCCTCAGCGCTGGAAGGCCAGTTCGGTGGCTCCCAGATTCTGAGGGGGGCGGGGGGATGCCTGGTCAGCCAGCATTTCCCGGGAGCTGCTAGAGGTTCTACCAACCAGAACGCCCTTCTCGTCTGGACAGGGTCGGCCCCACGGTGCAGAAATAGTCCCTGCGTGCAGGCTGTGTGCTGGGGCCGGGCTCCCGTGCCGAATCCAACAAGTCCTTGCCTTGAAGAAACCCCTTCCGAGACAGAATTGTTCCGACCAAGTCAAATGCTCCGAAGGAACCAAACCCAGGAGCCAGAGCAGCAAAGCCCACTAACGCCAGCCTGGCCGGCCTCGTGCCATGGGGCGGCCTCAGACTGCTGACTCCCAGCCAGGCCCCGAGGAGGCCGTGGATCCGGATTCGGGAGCCCTGGGCCCCTCCCGGGCTCAGCAGCCCCTTCCCCCTCCTCAGTGGGCCCCCCTGGGCCCCTGGCCCTAAGAGGGCAGAAGCCCCAAGGTCAGCCTACAGCAGCCACGGGGGAGGGCAAAGCGCAGCTCAGAGGGAACCCCAGTGTCTACTCCAGCTGGAGGCCGTGGCCGCCATTCAGAGCCTGAATCAGGACACCTCCGGGTGGCGGGGTGGGGGGAGATCTGGGTTCGTATGCCTCAGTTTGGCCACCGACGCAGCTGCTTTCTCCTTAAGCGGGGGCCCGGGGCCCAGGGCTGTGGTCAGGGTGTCGTTCCGCCCCACAGCTACCTCGGGAGGCAGGCGCCATAATGACCCTCAGCGCAGAAGTGGGGAAAGTCAGGTGCAGAGAGGATAGACAGCTTGCCCCGGGTCACCCAGAGCCAGCCCTTGGCCCCTACCTCTTCAGAGAAGGTCATCGACCATTTTGAGCCACTTCGTATCTCACTTAAGCCCCATGCTGCCCGAGGGAGGAAGAATTATTGTCTCCATTCTAGAGAGCAGGAGACCGAGGTTTGGTAAAGCCTGGGAGATGGCAGGGGGAGTCACGGCGATACACAGTAGTCGTGGCGGCCATGTTAGTGTCTTACTGCTGTTGTAACAGTTACCACAAACCCAATGACTTCAAGTAAGACAAATGTATTCTCTTACAGTTCTGAAGCTCAGGAGTCTCCAGTCCAGGCGTGGGCAGGGCTGCCCTCCTCCAGGGGGCTCCAAGGCAGAATCTATTTCCAAGTCTTTGCAGCTTCTAGAAGGTCCTGCATGGCTTGGCTTGCACCATTTTCAAAACTCATTTTTCCAGGCCCCGGTGCCATCCGCACAACTCCTTTCTCTCTCCTGATCCTTTGCCTCCCCTCAGAAGGACCCCCATGATGAGATCACGCGCCCACGGGATAACCCCGGTGCACACCCTTATCTCAAGCTCCTTAATCACACCGGCAAC
>PITB01034629.1:0-12979 GCA_004024585.1 Paradoxurus hermaphroditus | reverse complement strand
CCTTTTCAGTTGTTTTGAAAATTTTAGCCAAAGTTTCAGAAGATTTGCTTTGTGCCTTAATTGCCTGTGCTTGAGACATTTAAAAAACAAAACCAAATCCTGCTATGTCTTCCATCAACGTACTTGATTGGGAAACTCTTGCACTCATTCATTTCTGATTTCTGAGTTTCATCTTCAGTTTCTGGGTCCCTTTTATGAGAGTAATTTTTCTTTGCTTGTTCATGACTACATGTTTGTTTTTGGTTGTCTTTTATGCTTTCTTGAGCAGTGATAAATAAGGAGTCTTAGGGGGCACTGCAATTTTTGTGCTAAGTGACCTAAAAACCCATGGCCCCTCTGCTGGGCATCAAGGAGGGAGCTGCCCCATGTCAGGGCTCTCGTGGGCTGGTGGGATCCATTTCGAACCCCCTCTACCTGTAAGTAATACAGCTGCTAGTGAGGCTCCCTTCCTGGCTCTTCAAGGGCAGTGGGATTCTTTTGGCTCTTTCTAGACTACAAGTGACTAGTGGGCAGGTGTAACTTCTTTGCAGGGTCAGGGCCAGACAAACAGAGGACCCAGATCTCTGCCATAAGTCCTAATAAAGAGGTGAGTCTTTTCCAGTCCAGGCTTCTTAGCCCAGGCCTTGTCACAATATGAAAAAGTCCTCCAGCCACCTGGGGGAATCCCTGGAAAAACTGAAATGCAGACATGTCTGTCCGGAAGGTCCAACCTGCGGCCTGGACTGGCTGTCATGTTAGCAGAGCAGTGACAGGCACCCACGCATCCATCCTGAAGTTTCACCTGTATTTTCAGAGTTTCATTCCAAAGGAAAGAATGAAATCCATATCAAAGTGTTTTTTTTTTTTTTTAAGTATGGAACTGGTAATAAATACCTAAAATATATCCAAATAGATTGTCAAATTATATATAAACACAATCAATCACTTTAGTGACTTTGCATTTGCCATCAAAAAGACAGATGGTATGATCTCTTTAAAAGATGGTAAGTCATAATTAACTATGCAGCTGGAACCATTTGCATTATTATTTGCTAGGTGGGAAAACCTATATGCTTTTCAAACCTACTAAGAGACACTAGAAAAGGATTTAGCAAATTGTTATGTGATTACATGTAAGTACTATATTCCCTTCAATTTTCCTACTAGAGTTCTTGATTTCAGTACTCATGGGACCAAACACCTCATTTTTAACATTATTTATTAATTATTATAAGCTAACATTCTAGTTCTGTGAGAAACAGTAATCCCAAAGTGGCAAATTTTTGTGAAAAATGTTATACATGAAAATATATACGTAACTGACTTGTAACTATGGGTTATTCTGGTATAGGTAAGAACTATGTCAGAATTAAAGGAGGTGGCTAGGAAAATTAAATTAGCTTACTTGCTCATTGGCTATTTTGGTGTAGGCTAAAGGGTTTAGTGCAGGATTTCACTTCAGAGGAATGTAAGTTTAGAAGTATCAGAGTGGATACAGTGAGGGGCAAGCTACAGCAACCCTTCTCAGTGGATGGCTCAAGCCTGTGTCAGTGAACTGAGCCTTGACAATAGCTGGACACGGGAGGAACTTGCCAGGGTCACACTGTTGACCATACAAAAGGGCTTTCTGCAGAATCCAACTACCTGGAAGAACTGCCCATGAGAATCATCTAGAAATGTGTCCTGTCTTGGGCTTTCTACAAATCCTAGGCAGTGGGCACTGCAACCCATGGAAGGGTGGCCTCCCACTCATCATTCCTGGCCTGGCAGTGCACGCACAATTTCTGTGGCCCCTTGCTCTGCAGCCCCCACGTGGACAGGGTGCCCTGGGACCCTTCCTCTGGCTCTCATCTTGTGGTACATTACACCATGAGTGAGTGCTTACAAGGTGAAACTCATCTTTGGTTTTTAAGAGGGAAGGTAAGATTTGTTAACACTGTGATAAACTTTCCATAAACATTCTCATCATATTACTTTAAACAACTTGGACATAATGCATGAAGAAAACAAAATATTTCTTTCTCCTTCTAATTTTCCCAAATCGGTGTTTTCCAATTTTTTTTTTTAATCACGCCCTCCTCCCCAACCAGGAATCATTTTAGATATTTTGCTCCTAATCACCATCCCATATGGAATTCCGATACCAAAGAGATATATATCATATCTATATGTCACATACTTATCTCTGCTCTATAAACAGAAAGATTAAGAGTTTCAGCCTCTCTAAGAACCAATTTTTACCCCTTTAGTGGTGTTTTCACCCTTGTTGAAAATGCATGCTCTATAGATACACCTGGTTTGATGTCAACAGCAGAGTTTAATTAACATTTTTAGGAATGCAGGTTATATGAGTTCTTTAAGCACCACATTCCATTATTTCTTTTCCAAATTTTCATTTTCTAATAATACTTCTGGAATTTAATATGTACTGTAACAAATCCTCTTGTCCTCAAGAAAATTACCAATAATGGTGGCATTCAGATTTAAAAATTAAAAGAGTTGTTCTAAGAAACAGTATTACATTTGTTTCCAGGAAATTTTTTTTGAGTGAAAAGCAGGTGAATTTAATATAAAATGCTTGTTTTCTAAAAGAAGTTGTAATTGGATTTGTGAGGCTAGCAGGAAAAATAGTAAGATGACTGACAAATTTCTGAAGGTAAGGAGAAAAATAACCAAACGGAAAGTGACGTGCATAATATAAATGCAACAATAGAAAGCGTTTTGCCCTTTTAATTCAGTGAATAATGTATGAACATTTATAGGTGACAAATTATAAATGAGCTGATTGTGCCATGCAGGTTTGAGAAGATAAAACGGGAGATACCACCCACATCTGGGAAAGATATCTGAAATATATCATCCAAGAGTTCTGTTGTGGTCTCTATTTCATAATTTGAAAGAAACATAATGGATATGCTGAGAAAATGAAGGCAAATTTGTCACAAAAGAAGATTATAGGACAAAACTCATGAGAAATTCAATTCGGGTAACCCTATTCTCCTAAATGAAATTCAGATTAAATAACACCAAAATAAAGGATTATCCGCATCACTCTAGAGGTACCTGTAAATCACCTGCTCTAAATCTATAGTGTTCCTTCAGTATTCTACATAAAGAGAAAACTTTTGAAAAGTCACTGAATAGTTGAAAATGTCATTATTATAAGATTTTTTCACCTAAAAGGGCACTGTCCAAGTCCTTTAGAAAAAAGGACCACAAAAGTTATTGCCAGCAGAAACTTACTTAATGAAGTTTTCCAAAAAGGAAATTAAACTTTATGATAATCTGAAAGAGTGCTGTTATGGCAATGAATTACTATCTTAATTTGGTCATTTCTTGTGATTAATGAGCTGAAATATGGGTGTCAGGTTTTGTTGGAACTAAAACAAATGGCTCTTTCATTTAGTCATTATAACAAATATCATAAAGCCAGATGTCCTCAGAGGGACACAGAATTACTTTTCTAGAAAAGATGGTTTTCTGAAAGAAGAAAACTGAGTCCATGCTTTACAAAAGTCTTCCTGCTTCAAACACAGGAAGAAACACAGGAAACCGGAGAGATTTCCTGGGGTTCTAAACGAGGCAAACATCTCCCCTGAACAGAAATGCAACAGAGACACATGCTGTTCTTCGTTGCTCGCTTCATTGTGCTCGCTCTCCCATCAATTGGTGACTTTCTTAAAAGAGAAATTTTGTTAAAATTGTTAATCTTCTATGCATAACATTGTGCTGATAATTTTCTGTTAACGGTACAGTCTAATGGATACCTAGATATATTTATGTATTTTTATATAACAACAAGAACGTATTGTTGGAGTTTTATTACTTAAGAAGATGAGAATATACAATTTAAAATATAATTACGTTCATTATAAAAATGTGATTTTACGTATAATACGTAATGTGTTTGATCAGAATTAAAAATGAAAACTCTTACAAAAGAAAGTAAATTTACCTTGTTTTATGGACTGCAGGTTGACTTTCATGGGTACAATGGTATATTTTGGATTTTGGAAATTATTAACCTTTGGGTCTCATTCTATGTTAACCCTTTCCAGAAGAGGATGCTCATGCTCTCATATCCAACAGGTTAGACATCCTCTGACCTGACTCTCCCTGTGACTGCTGTCCCTTATCTCTCCATCAGCCCTTTCTACATGCCCCTGCCTACATTCCTTCCCCAAGAACTGGCCTCACACTGAATGACTTTAATGTCATGGTGACGATTCAGCCAACACCTTAGTTTGATAGCTCCCTGCCATCTTGCCTTAACTCCATCATTATGTTTGAGCCACTCATATCCATATAACACTACATATTCTGTATTTAGTAATCCAGGATTATTCTGAAATCCTAAATCTTGGATCCCCCTTTTAGGTCTCTCAGTTCCCCCAACCTTAAAAAATTCCAAAGCTGGCTCAGGCTGAGTGTTGCCTTTCTCCCTTTTATGCAAAACCTTAAAAAGGGACAGATCTGCCTACATTGGCATCATTTTGAATGATTCACCTGGGTCTTCAGCACTGCAATTGATGTATTTTTAATTTGCATTTTTTTTTTTTTTTGCATTCTCCAGAGTATCCATTTCCTCTCTCCTTTCTCCATGACCTTCCCATTTCATAATCTTGTTATCAGGTTGGACATAGACCTTGCTTCCTACTTCAGACAGAAGTCACTTCATTGGGATTCCTTCAACGTTCAATCCTTTCGTTACAAATTCGCCTGCAAATATTACTATTGGTTCATGTTTCCCTGGGCTTTTAATGACAATCCAATCTTTGTGTGCTGCAGCTGCAGCAAAATTATACCAATTTTTCAGGTGTTGGCTGAATATAATTTCTTCATGAGCCCCTGTCATTGGTACTCCACAGCATAAAACAGTGAGTGCTTACCGTCTATATTTCTTGCTAAATTGTAGGCTCCATATGCCACACAGCAATTAGGCAGCATCACACCACAGTGAAAGTTTAAAACACATGATATTTTGTTACAGGCAACAAACCTCCATGAAGAGGGACATTCATAAGTGACTCCTTAAATGTTTGATACCCACATAGACGTTACCATTCGATAGGTGTATGTCGTCAAATCTTTTCCTGAAAAGTTTATGTGTGGGTGGATTGAATTTGTATTAACCAAACCCATTTTTAAATGTACGGGGAGAAGTCTGGATATCTTAGAGAACTCAACTATATGGCAAATTGCTTTTTTACATGGAAAATGCTTTTATGATAAAAATAATCAAATGTTTTTCTGCTTTTTAACTTTACTTTTTCATTTATTGGATTTCCTGAAGTGTAGTTCAGCTGTATATAAATATGTCACTTAAAAGACATATGAGTTCTAAAGAGTTATATGTCAATCAATTTTTCCATAAATATGTAACCACTGAATTCTGAGATGCATTTTAGAAATTATTTTTCATAATAAAAAAGTAGTCTCTGGAGATCATTAAAATATTTAAGAATCAAATATTAACAAAGTTAATCAATAAGAAGTACTATTCCAGGGGCACCTGGGTGTCTCAGTTGGTTAAATGTCCAACTTCACCTTAGGTCATGATCTCACAGTTCGTGGGCTTGAGCTCCATGTTGGGCTCTGTGTCAACA
This sequence comes from Paradoxurus hermaphroditus, assembly GCA_004024585.1. NCBI lineage: Eukaryota > Metazoa > Chordata > Mammalia > Carnivora > Viverridae > Paradoxurus > Paradoxurus hermaphroditus. The sequence continues at coordinate 7,394 of PITB01034629.1, read as the reverse complement.
GCTCAGAGCCTGCAGCCTGCTTTGAATTCTGTGTCTCCCTCTCTCTCTGCCCCTCCCCTGCCCACATTCTGTCTCCCTCTCAAAAATAAATAAACGTTAAAAAAATAAAGGAGTACTATTTCAAAACTCTAGGGTAGTACGTAGGGTGCTAGAAAATGCTTATTTAATCACTAAACCTACCTGCTCCTGACTTGACATCATTAGTGAAGGTGGGAACACCTCAGTTTCTACAGAAATTAACTGTGTTATCTGAAGTTCCCTCCTGCCCTCTCCTTGGAATTGCTGAGCTGACTTGCTTATTTACAGTATTCTGAATCTGTGTTTGCTTACACTTAGTAAGAAACAGACTAACACAATTTAAGAAAGGGAGAGAAAATGAGAGGTGGATACAAAAATAGCAAGTCCAGAGAGTAACACCCAGGGCAAAGGGGTTCGCTCAGCAATGTGAAACTGTGGGGAAGATTTCTCAGTCTGAGGGTGACAGAAAATGAGCCCGGCAGCATGGCGAACAAATAGACACTTACAAAGAAGACACTGAATCAGCTTTGGTCAAAGTCGAGGAATTTGTGAACTGATTTTACCATTCATAATTATAAAAGGCACTATCTGAGGTTCACCTTTCCCTCGAAAAGTCCTCTGGATCCAAGTGAGCCACTTACCTCTGCGAGATAGAACTCGTCATACTGCCTCCTGAAGCTTTCCCCTTTGTGGTAGTTGCTGGCGGCTACGATCACATCCACAGTCACCATGCTCAGAATGAACATGTGGAAAACTGATGACCGCATCATTTGCTGAGGAGGCAAAACAGATAAACTCTTAACAAAGAGAGAAAAAAAGGAAGTTACCTCAGAATTATAGAGAAGAAAATTAAGGCACAGCGAAGTTAACTAACTTTCCCACTGTCACACAAGTAGGGCCATGATTTGGACCCGAGTCTACTGCCTACACTGAGATGAAATAATTAGGCATTCAAAACCAATGACTCTTATTGTAATGGCTACCACGTATTGAACACTTACTATTCCAGGCCATACTAGAAATATGTTACTTACTTTATCTCTTTTAATCTCCACCATAGCCCTACACAGCGGGCTATATTATTCACTTTTGCCGGTGAGTTCAGAGAGATCAAGTCATTTGTCCAAGTTCACACAGAAAGTACACAGTATAAGTGGGCTCCATATCCAAGTCAGTTGAAAGTCCATCCTGGGACCCACTGCCCCCAGCGGGGCAGATGGTATATAAAAGGAGACAGTATAGGACGAAGGCCTTGGGCAGCTAAAAAAGGAGAGAGAAGCTGGCCTATGGAAAGGACCTGAGTGCAAAACAATAAACCATTAAATCACAGCCCTTGGTGCCAAATGCCCAGAGACGAGCACCACCACGTGTTAAGTTCTTCCTGGCACTTTAGGGACATGGATCCTTACATTGGATCTGACTTGAAAAGTCTTTGATCTTTGCAACTAAAAGAAGAGCCTGGAGATGGGAAAGGAGAAACAGGACTCAGGAATTCCTCCTCTGAGTACTGTGAGTGCTGCTGCAGTCTTGTGCATCCGTATATGTGACTGTGCATGGCCCTCGTCACCCTACGCTTGTATATAAGGACATGGGTCAAATCGCGCGGAGCGGAAATTATACCACTTACAAGTTCTGTTGCCGTTGGCAAGTTAGCTAAGCCCCTCTGTGCCTCAGTGTTCTTAGTAGTTAAGTGGAGATAACAACAATGGCCACTCCAAAAGTTGTTACGGTTTGAAAGGAGTCAATATGAGTAAAGCGCCTAGACCAAGTGCTTGCATGTTAGAAGTGTTCTATAAAGATTTGCAATAAAAATAAATGTAATTCTGGGAATCAGGCATTTTTCTGTCCGGGAATGGGAAATTAACTGCCCAAAGTCAAAGAATTAACTATGTTGTGTATTTGACTGAGTCTAGGACCAAGAGAGATAAATAATATTATATTCATCATATTCCCCCCTCTCCAACTCCAAGATCAAAACCCAAGATCTATTAATTTGAGAGATGTCAGAGCCGCTGGAAAAGCAGATTATTTCGTAAGGTTTTGTGTCAGCACGACTTTGGAGGCGTTCTTACATCCACGTGACTTTGACTTTATTTTACAGGTAATACAAAATCAAATCCCAGGCCTGCCAATCAATGTATGTAAATGCACATCAGTTGGCAGGAACTACTGACCTTCATAACACAGATAAGCAAATCAGGTGTCAAGTTTCTATTCTCGCCAGAATTTTCATTGTTATTTAGTCTTATGTGCATTGTGAGAGTTAAATTCCATAACCATTATTCCTTTTCTATATTCTTTTCAACAGAATGTTCTATTAAAAACATTTTTGCTGATTTCTACTTTATCTGCATGACAGAAAAGCCACAACTCTCTCTTTCTATTTTCCTTAGCTGTGGATTTGTGTCTTAAGTAAACTGTTATTACTGAAAGATCCAAACAAAGCTTTTAGCCATGGCTGTCAAAAACTTTTAAATTGGTTTTGTAACTGTCACAGCTTCACTTTGGTGCTGTCATTATAATTAGGTTGTTTTTTGTCTAAGTGTCTACGTGTCCCTGTTGGTACAGAGTCATTAAAATAATCACTTACAATGGATTTTGATACACTATAATCACCATTGCTTAGCTGACTTTCTCCAAAGTAATGACTTTCAAATATTAAATAAGAATTAAGGTGATCAGTGTGTGCAGTAGCTAAATCTGAATATTAGAACCAGTGACTCTAGCTTGAAGGGAGAGCTAGTGACACGGTCCACTTCAGCTTAATTCAATCCACCCAGCGTTTGAAACTGGCTGTCGCTTTCCTTAATGTAGAGGGCTAGAACCACTGCATTTAGATTCATGCTTATTATCTACCGGACAGTCCAAATTTATATCCTTCAATTTTTTTTCTTTTTTTAAAAAAATATTTATTTTTGGGAGGGAGAGTGCAAGTGGGGTAGGGGCAGAGAGAGAGGGGACAGAGGATCTGAAGCAGGCTCTGCACTGACAGCAGAGAGCCCAATGTAGGGCTCAAACCCATGTACTGCAAGATCATGACCTGAGCCAAAGTCTGACAACTGCTGAGCCACCAACGTGCCCCAACTGTTTATTTTCTTATAAAAATGAATGCAAAGGGAAATGCCAAAGTAGAGTCAGAGCCACAAAATGTTATGTAACTTGAGATTTTTCAGAACTATTTAATATGGATGTGAATATATATATGCATATGTAAACACATATACATGTATGTAGCTATTTTTGTATATGATATAAGACTCTTTGGATCCTGCATACACATTCGGTTTTTTAAGGTTCTCTTCAATTGCAATGTCATCTTGGTTTATATTTTTAAAAAATCAGACAGGTTTTACATATATTCTTAATTTGGCTTTGATCCAAGAAATACCAATTTCTGCATGTGACAAATGGAATTCCCAAAATACAAATAAGAGACTATAGCCAAACCAGCCCCAAGGCAGCGGTATCTGGCAGTAATGCTCAGGAGCCTTACTACGCAGACTGTGGTCCCTGAACCGGGGCCTTCCTGGGAGCATATTACAAATAAAGGTTCTCGGGCCCTCGCAGCCCTGCTGAATCAGAATCTGCATTTTTAACACAGTTGCCAATGGTTAATGTGCATATTACAGTGTGAGAGGCTCTGTTGTAGAGGATACTCCTTCACTAGCAGTTTAAACTATAACTTTTTAAATAAATTCACAATTTCATGACTCTAAAAGTCTATAATCACTGAATAGAACATATACTTGCTGGCACATTACGGTAATATGTTAGGATATGCCATCACAGTATGTTGGGAAGCGTCATCATATTCCCCCCTCTCCAACTCCAAGATCAAAACCCAATTGAACGAAGTTCATGAAGACCAAAATATATGTTGACTTTTCAACCATTTGAGGGCAATATTATGAAGACACCATCACGGACTTTCACAAAGTCTAGGAGTGCAGGTTAGAGTCTGGAAAAGGCAAGAAAGTTGTTCCTTCCTTATGTCTCCAGAAGTAATGCAGCCCTCCTGGCACCTTCCTTTTAGCCAGCTGAAACTTACTTTGGAGTTCTGACCTATAGAACTGTAAATAACGCGTTGGTTTAAGTCAATAAATTTGTGGTAATTTGTTACAGCAGAATAGGAATCTACTACAAATATTGTTTGTGATATAGACGTACACCAGTTCAAAGTGTCTCCTTGAAACCTGATTGTAAAGAATACCAGTGCTACAAAATTCTACCCCACCAAGGAGTTCCATCCAAGGCGACGTGCCAGTAGCGGTCTCTGTAAAATTTATTACTACAAATGTAAACTGATCGCGGCAACCAAGGTTTACATCTTGTTTGTAACGCATTTCAGAAACACACAATGAGACAATCGGTCTGCAGCAATGAGAAAGAGACCCTAGACTCAAGCGGAAGAACAGCAAAGGTCACTTTTCTTTATATTAGGTCTGAGTCCCACTGTGAAAGGAAAGTTCTCAAGAGACTGTGCCAAATATGAATAGGGATGTGAAGAGGGACCCACACTCAGTTCAACTTGACACCAACAAGATGCGTTACCAAACAAAAGCTACCATTTGGGTGCTTGGTTAGTGGCAAGTTTTGGTGCAAGCATATTGCACGCTTGGATGTACTGTATGTAAAAATTTCATTAATCAACAACCCTGTGCAGTGGTGTTTCACTATCCCCTTTCAAGTATGGAGAGAGAATAAGGGAAGGATAAGTAGACTTCCAGGCTCCTAGAGGTAGCCCAAATTAGGTGCTCTCTTGCCTCCTAACAGGCAGTCACCATGCCTCCGACGCTGCTCTACATATTCAAGAAGAAAGAGCAGCCTTGCTAAGTGTTTGCGATTAAAGAGAGGGAACAAGTTTGTGAACCTTGTATTTGAAAGATGAAGATGATCTGTTCCTTACAAAAGGGTGTAAGATCGCCGGGTGGGGGTTGAGGGGGTGGGGGTGGGAAATGTCAGTTTTGCAGACAGGCTGAACTGAGTTCACATCTCAGCTCTGGGCATGAGTTAATCTTTGGGTGACTGAGTTTTCTTATATGAGAAATGGATGTTGGAGCGTCTACGTCTTCAGGTTATAACATGACTATAAGAGAGACTATTTAGTATAGAGTCTAGCCCGTAGCAGGCACTTGGCACTCAGGACTCTTGTTATTATTACGGCTGTATTTTAAAACACTCGAAACATTTAAAGGTAGAGATACAGTCGGTCTCTTGTGGTGAAGGTAAGAAGGTACCACACAAGAAATCAAGTGGGGGAGAGAACTAATCTTGAGAGGGACCATGGATGTGTATAGACTTTCCCATTTTTTTCGCTTGAGTACTTCGCAGGAGCTATTTCTATTAATTTGTTCAGGCATTGTGCTTATAAAAGAATGCCTTAAAGATTCTGAAGACTCTGCAGGCCAACATCCAACAAATCAAAACTGTGGCTTTCGAGGTCACAATAAGGATAAATTAGGATAATGAATAGTATGGCTCGGAAATCAAATCTTTCTTTAAATTGCTGCTTGAGAGAATAAAATACCCTACCTCGGTAAACACATTTCAGGCACTGAACATGGCATCAGCCATGTACTAAAAACTGTGTTCTCATTAGATTTCAAAATAAACATATTCAGAGAACAATGCAATTAACAGGTGAAATTCTCAGAGACCATCCTGCATCGCAGCCATGAGCATACGAACAAGAACATAACATAAAAGATCAAGTGCATAGACCTAAAATACATCTAAATCTCTCAGGTGCCTGTGGTGCATTTTTTGCTTCCTGTGTTTAGAAGACATTTGGATGTATGTTCCTTCTATAATCAATATACAAAATAATGCTGTCTGATATAAAGAGTTTGTGTCAAAAAAGCAAATATATTTATATCAAGACTGAAAACTGAACCAGTGGATGTCCTCAGAAACTCGGCCTTTCCCGTCCACCTGCCCCTGGCATGTCCCCGGAGAGCCAGAGGATACAAGGAGGCCCACAAGTGACTTCTCTCAAAGGTACGAGCATCTGTGATACCCGTGACTACAGGTCAAGTCCTGACTGGGCTGCTGTCTTCCCTGGACAGCAAGCTGGGTAAGAGAACCTCAAACATGGAAGACAAATGGTGGAAAGAAGGAAGAGTTTAGTAAGACGCTTTTGTCTCTTGGCCGCCATAAGCAGAGCTTTCACTCTACTCTGTAAGAGTAAGGTCTGACATTAAATCACAAATTGCCACACAAGTATCTATTGCTGTTATTATCATTTTTCAAATGCCAACTCCAGACTGTATAACCCAAACTAGATTTTGATAAGAAAGACATGCCTAGTGGAAAAGGAATGCCATTAAGAGGGACTATTGTGCGGAGTCAGTGACTGAAATTTCTTTTAGCCTGTGTGGCAGAGCCTGAAATTGAACCTACTTCCTGCATCCACAGTGTTGGCAGTGCCCTCCCACTCGGACTCTGAACCCAGTCCTGTGACTTGGTTTGGTAGTAAGACAACAGCAAAGGTGATGTAAACAGAGACTTAGAAAATATTTGTGGGTCGAGATTTACTCTTGCAGCTCCCGGAACCCTGAGCCATCATACTCTCCAGGGAGGCCTGTTGCATGGTGGTCATGGGCCCCATCTTCCACTTGACCCCGAGTCTGCCGTGCCCCAGAAGCAGAGGCGCTAGCTCGTGAGCCACCTGAGGATGTGGGCTGACTGCAGACACAAGACGAGGCTGCTTTCGACCGGCTGAGAGCTCAGACTAGTAGCTGAGCCACAAATTCGTGAGAAAAATTAGCGTCTGTTTTAAAAGCCATTATGTTTTAGGGGTGGCCTGCTGTTTAGCAAAAGCCAACTAATATACCCACCAAGGCTGTTTCCTCAGAGCTAATGACACTGCTTAGTCTATTGGTATCGAAGTGGGGCCAATAAGAGTGGCTCTCATTGCTGGAAAAGAAAAGTGTCATTTTGAAAGGGGCAATTAAGAAAGGGTGTGGCTTCTTCAAACTCTCTCTTCCCCCTATAGTGACCTTGGAAACTAGGTGCTTCAGATGGGATTATCAAAACTTTCTCTCTCTCTCTCTCTCTCTCTATATATATATATATATATATATATACATATATATATATATACCATCTCTGATTGAAGGTGGGAACACAGTTGGCCCACCTGTGGTGTGCTGCAGTTGCAACTCTATACATCTCTTTTCTCCAACGTCATGTTCACTGTCATGTTGTTAACTTGAAATTAACCACAATGGGAACAAGTAACACCATGGAAATTAGTAAATGTTACCAATCAGGACTCTCCCCCTTCAAGATGGTTGTTAAACATTTTAAACATTTGCAAGCACGTCCTGCCCACGGCCAGCCGCCCCAGCTCTCTGGCACCTCCTCATCACTCTAGG
>PITB01034628.1:0-12983 GCA_004024585.1 Paradoxurus hermaphroditus | reverse complement strand
AGGAGAGGCTTAAGACACTCAACACATGTGTGTCACACATCTGTGCCGTGCTCATCTTCTATGTACCCATGGTTAGTGTGTCCATGGTTCATCGATTTGGGAAGGATGCCCCTGAGTATGTGCACAAGTTCATGTCCTTGGTATACCTCTTTGTGCCTCCGATGCTCAACACAATTATCTATTCCATTAAATGTAAGGAAATTCGTAAGAGACTGCACAGTATGTTTTTTAAGCTTAAACTCTGATCCGGGAGAGCTCTTCTGGGAACCAAGTTACCCTAGGAGTTTGTTGCTATTGCTGATTTTGGCCCTGGAGGGTTTAAATCTCCTCCTTTAAATGGATCTCTGGTTGGTACCTGCTGCTAGTTATGGGACAGCCTGGGTATAACCCTTGAACTCAATACATCAGGCTGCCTTCCATTGTAATGAACTATGTCTCAGGTTGCCACAGATGGCTTCTCTCAGATCTAAAAAGGAAGAGGGCCTTCAATTAGACTCTTATTTCTAAAGAGTAATGTAATGACCAGGTTACATCTATGCTTTCAAGAAAATCTCAAAACAGACAAACACTTACATAAACCATGCTATATAAATGAGGATTCTTACTTGAGGTCAAAGTATCACCTAATACATTATAAAGAATAATGCTTTTAATAATTTTAAACTATAAAAATTAAAGACATACAATCACAGTGTCCAGCTTTTCACTTTTAAAATAAATAATGCTATATCTGAGTCTTAAAATGGAACCTATATGATTGCCATTCTGACTATGTAATACAAATGATGTTTACACCAGAACTTTACAAGTTAAAACAAGGAGAAAAATTTTGTAGAAAAAATGATATATAGCTATCTCTTGGGCATGACTTGGGGGATGATTAACTTTCTTCTAGAGAGCTAGTAAGCACTCTAAATGAAGGCCAACAAATACCACTGATTGATGGGGGAGCGAGTGTGCTTCAGCGGCAATAGAGGTTGGGCTCACGGTTTGCTGGAATTGGACTTTCATGGCCATAGTGAGCACCCAAGCCTGGAGATTTCTGCTCGTGCTAGAACAGAGAGGAGGCAACTGAAGAATATCAGGACTTTCAGACCAGCAGCCACGAGGAGAGAGGCATTCTCTGCAAATCCATGCAAAACACACAGAGCACAGCCCACATAGGCCACGTGGACACTTTGACAGAAGTAAACACCAGCATGGCAGCTTTCGCTGGACAGTGGGCAGGCTGTGGCATACTTCAACTCTGTTGGATGACTGGGAAACTGATACTGAGGCAGAAACTTACCACTTTTTAAAGAAACATCCTTCTCCATATTGGTTTTCTCAAATCATCATCAAATAGCTTTTCTAAAATAACGCCAATAAGGACTGAGTGACATGATGTTGCTCTAAACACAGCAACAATATATATGTGAATCATCTCTGAACACCCCCTGAATGCTAAATTTACCATCCATTAAAAAAATTAAACAATAATTATCTAGAGATAATATCTGCAACAGTATTAGGTGACAGAGAAATGACACGTACTGTGGAAGAAGGTAGTTATAGTCAAAACACAAAGATAGAAGTACACGTAGGGAGCAGTGAAGTGAATGGGAAAAATGAAGCTTATTCCAACAAGAAATGAACCCCCCCCCATCACAAACATTCTCTCCCAGTATGAGAGGATGGTAACCTAAACAGAAACCTGGGCAGGTGACCTTGAGATTGACTGGCAAAACTGGGAACTAGCCTTACTAGCTCCAAAGCCTCATGTACCTGAGAGGACCGAGAAATGCCATGGTGCTCCTAAGCATTTGAGAATCTCAAAAATGTTCACAAATAAGCTTTTCCAGGAGGTTTTAACCTCAGCCTGAAGGAAACCAGAGATAAGGAGTTAAAGGTCACGGAGTAAGAGAAAAGGTGCTGATGACAGGTGCAGGCTATAGAGGAAGAGGGTGCAAGACAGCGCCCCAGTACAGAATAAAATTCTCAACTGCGTGTACTCTTTGGATGGAAGGTTTGGAGAGCTCTAAGGCTGGAACAGAGGGTGGGAGCTAGACTTCCTGGAGAAATAGTCTTAGCTCTGACACAGAAGGGACCTCAAAGACAGGTGTTCCTTTGAGCTGTTTGCATAACAACAGAGGGCGCCTGAGAGCCACAATGCTGGAAAACTACCTGCCATCCCCTCCCAGTGCAGAGAATCCCCCTCCCAGTCACTCTGGAAAACCATCCTTCAGTTATATGGGGACAAAAATCGGATATAAACTAACACTCTACACAGTTATGAGCAAAATAGAAAGGAAGGACAAGGATTAACCCACGGCCCTTAATGTCATGCTCATTAAAGTGGGAATCTATCCTCTTTTAAAAGTGTTTTAATATCTTAATTCTTCAGTATCTATCACTGAATATCAGAAACCATATGGCTGATTTCAGTATTTCATAGGCTTCTTCAACCACAGAACTGTAAAGCCAGAGAATAAGGGGCAGAGTGAGTGCTAGGTGTAACACAAAGTATTTCTGTCATCATTTTGTTCTGTGATGCCTCATTTATTCCTTTAGCAAACACACATGGAATGACTAATCTGTGCTAAGCACTGGGGTTTTGGAGTGGGGGTAGTGATAAGCACTGGTCCCTGATAACAAAGGGCACGTGACCCTGGGAACGTGTTCTTGTGTGTGTCTCACCAGTTAAGTATAAACGTGCTGAGCTAAGCTCTGAGTAAGGAAGGGATCACGGCTCAGAAGAGTGATAGAAATTCCTTTCATTGTTCTATACTGCTCAGCCTCCAGTCCTCAGTTGGATAAGGACCACTGGGGTATACACACATGCACAACCACACACACACACACACACACACACACACACACACACACAGTAAATTAACCTATGATCTTGACTGTGAATTAAATAGAAATATATTGAAGATTCAGAAAATTAAAAGTTCTATATTAATAGAGAAAAAATCCATTACATTTATACATGTATATATGTATACGTTTTACTGTTGCCTCAAAAATATTAATCAAGTTCCTAATTCTCAGTATGTTAAAATAAGGCTTTTCTTTTGGACCTAAATTGCACCTGTTCAAACTGGTAAGATTAGTATTTAATTTGATAGCTACATGTACTGATATCTAAATAAAGGATATATTTATAAACCTGTTCATAATATTTTGTGTGGTCTGAAGGCTAACACAGTTAAGAAATTATATTGAAAATAAACCAGAATCAATTTAAAACTCACGTACAATTGTTCAATTTACTCCTGAGATGTGTCTTTTGGCTTTCTTCCCCCCTAATAACTGTAAACTTGTTTTTCTACATTATTTGTAAAAATGTTCTTGCACATGTTTGGATGCTAAGTGTTGGATGGTAATGGAATGTAATCATTGATCTCCATCCTTGCTGAATACATGAAATGAGAGCTATTTCTATTCCAGCGTTTATAACCCAGGTGTATAAAGTTTTGGATATATCTGTTTCACAGGCATTTCTTTGTTTGAGTTTCAGATTTATTGTACATGCTTCTACATTTTGTCTAAGATTTGTTTATGAAATCGCTGACTCCCAGAATTTTTTGTTAAAATCCACATTAGATTTGGTTTACACGATGTCATGTCAAATATAAAACACAGAAAAAGTCTCTAAACACTCTGTCACTTCTAAGATGTTTAATATTCACAGAGGAGTTCGTCTCAGGGACAGTGTGCTTGACCACCAGGACTATTATTTAAAGTTGACTTGGAGCCATTTTTGCTCACAGGCTGTCTTTTGTGGTGAAAATACAGATGGCCACTCAAGAAGCTTCTTGCTCCCAGCTTGCAATATGGGATATTTGCCTTAAAAATAGCCGTATGGTTACCCAGCTTCATGTTGCCCTGCCTAGTTCCCATGAATATTAACCGCAGTCTCCCCAGTCATGTTCTCGGTCACATGCAGCCTTACTTTGGGCTCCACACTGGGTGTGGAGCCTACTTAAGAAAAAACAACAACAACAAAAAAGTATTATTTAAACTGTCTTAGACCGTAGTCTGACTCATTATTTTCTATTTGAACCCATGCTGAGTTTTGTTACTCAATCGTGCCCCTGAAATAATGTATTTAGTGGACAAGGACACTTATATTGGGAGTCTCTTATTTCACTTATGGGCATATATGGAAATTGGGATCCCAGATGCTTATATAGTTTCCATTAAGAAATAGTTCCCTCTCTTTGGCACCTGATACTTCACTTTCATATTCCCCTAGAAAACTCTAGATACCTCTATGTTAGCTGTGCTGGGGTATCTGGCCCTGTTTCCCTTGGCATAGGTCTATTTCAACAGGGCATCTCCTTTAACTTAGGCTAGATTGTAAGCCCAAACCCCATCCGAGAGTACTGTAATTCTGCCAAGGAATTTCGTATTGTATCCTACCTCCCTGGTATCAAGGAAAGAGAATGCAGGGAAACCGATCTAATAGAAGGTCCAAAATAATTATTTTGTAATGTCTAAATAATAAACTCTCTATTGCTATCCCAGGGCTTTTTAACTAGAAGTTCTAGAAAGCCATGATTTTTGACATCTGTTATCACATCTTTATGTAGAAGGAAATGAAAATCCCAACAAAGGAAGACAAAGAAGAAATCATATTCTTAGTACAATGTCGATAAGAAAAGAAGTCTATAGTTCAGATATTGAACCTCTCCATGGAACGCTGGATTAGTGAGCAGATGAAGGAAGCTGAGAAGAATCTGGAGTTTCTTTTAATGTCAGCCTCTTTCAGTTTCCTGGGGTCATACATCTTATAGCAAGTTCTGACAATACATCAAATTTCACTTTGTGAAGCTGAAACGCTCATGGATGTTCCAGATGACAGTGAAGGTGAAGGAAAGGATAACTGTGCTAATGCTAGTAGTGAGGGTTGGTACTTGTTGGGGTTAGATACACAGAGTGGAGACAGACAAGGCTGATCTCATCCGCATCACAGATCAACTGTGTTATGCTGAAAAACTGATATATTCTGTATACCTCAGATTCTTATGTAAGTTAAATGAATTAAATCACATGAATTTCGTACAGAACCTGACATTTTTAATGATGATCTTCAATGTATTACTTATTACAATATTGGTAATAGTTCTGCTATAGGAAATGATTACTAGCTTACATGAATCTTCCTGAGGAAAAGGTTGTCTAATCACTAAAATTTACCTCTCTATGAGGTTTGCTGATAGTACTACTATCTGTTTTGTGTTATCTCCACTTTCTGATCTTTTACTTTTCCCACACCATATGCATCTATCTCATTGTGATATGAAGATGATGATGATGATGATGACAATGACAGCATGGATAATGACTTATAGCTACAGTCAACATCAGATATTAAAGGCAGGTATAAAAATCAAATTTTCAGGTGGTGAAACATACGGACAATGGCTCGGCGGATCTCCTTTGTCTTGGCGCTGTAAATGAGAGGGTTGAGCACAGGGGGTACAAAGAGGTAAACATTGGACATGAGGACATGCACATAGCGTGGGGCGTGCTTCCCAAAGCGGTGCACTGTGGAGACCCCAATCAACGGCACGTAAAACGCAAGAACAGCTAAGATATGTGATACACATGTGTTGAGAGCTTTTAGGCGTTCCTCTCGGGTAGCGATGGCCATGACCGAGTACAGAATGAGCACATAGGAGAGAAAGATACAAAACATGTCCATGCAAACAGTGGACACAAGCACAAAGAGTCCATAGATGCTGTTGATAGTGATGTCGGCACAGGCCAGCTGGATCATGTCCGGGTGCAGGCAGTAGGAGTGGGAAAGCACATTGGATCTGCAGATCGGCAGCCTCTTGAAGAGGAAGGGCAGGGGAAAGAGGGTGATGAAGCTCCGAGCAGCCACAGCTATGCCCATTCCTGCAATGACTTCGTCGGTGAGCACGGTGGCATAGCGCAAGGGATCACAAATGGCCACATAGCGGTCAAAGCTCATGGCCAGCAGAATGCCCGACTCCATCATGGAGAAGGAATGAATGAGAAACATCTGGATGAGGCAGGCGTCGAAAGCGATGTGTCGGGCATCGAGGCAGAAGGCTCTGAGCACGGTGGGCAGTGTGGCCATGGACATGGCCACGTCACTGAAGGACAGCATGGACAGGAAGTAGTACATGGGCGCATGGAGGCTGGGCTCCACTCGCACGACCTGCAGGATCACAGTGTTGCCTCCGAGGGCCACAGCATACATGACACAGAGGGGCCCTGCTAGCCAGGCGTGAGAGCTCTCCAGGCCAGGGATGCCGGTCAGGAGGAAGGAAGCAGGATGAGTGACATTGAACAGTTCCATGGTCAGGGGGGAAAAGCCAGGACACTTTCCAGAATCAGATCTTGGGAACCTGTCCAGGAGTTACTCCTGTTGGAGGGCAAGAACCCATGGAGTAAGACACATAGGGGATAAAATCTACACAGTTGGAAACTGATGCCTCCTGAAATCACTGGTTAGAGGTAAATGTAGGCAAACTTTCTTTCTTCATTTTATGATCAGCATGCCCCAGGCAGGATTCATATTCCCTCTATTTTATGAAGAAAATTAAGACATTGACAATGCTTCAAAAATATTACTTAGGTACAAAGAAAGTTTTCTATATTGCAATTAGTTTTAAGAACATCATCGAATGCGAATATGTCAAGTATAATCCATAGTTTGTCAGTGTAAAGAAAACAAGGATTTGAGTTAAAATAACTCTTGGAAGTATTAAACATTTCCCTGAAAATGTTTAATCAGAGGTGCCTTTGACTAGTGAGAGCATTTCTGAGAGCTAGTTTGAATGATGATGTGCTTTGGGAGAGAAGGGAAGGGTCCATGGGATATGGAGGAAATTGGCCACCTCAGACCACCAGACTTTTATTGGCAGAATTGCTCCAAAAGAACAAAACAAAAAGGACAAGAAAACTTTGTGGGAAGTCACAATGATGTCCTCATTTTGGAAACATATTCCTTCTCTCCTAAGTATTCTATAATTATGCTACCATTCAGCTTGTGGAAAGGCATTGCCCCAAACACTAGGCTTTCACCCCATTACCTAGTCATATATACTCTCCAAATATCCTTTATCTCAGAGACATATTCATGCACATTCACAACAGCCACCTGGATCCCTATTCTGCTCTTCAAAAGAGCACCTTGCACTTGCATTGCTGTCTCTCACACACTTCCTTTCTTGTTTTTAATTTTTAAGTATTTATTTTTCAGAGAATGAGAGCTTCAGCTGGAAAGGGGAAGAGAGAGAAGAAGAAACAAATTCTGAAGTAGTCAGCACAAAGCCCAACGGAACTTGAACTCATGAACCATGAGATCATGACGTTTAACTGACCAAGCCTTCCAGGTGCCTCTTACGCACTTACTCTGATTGTACAGAGATACTCAACTCTCATTCTTGACATTCAGAGTCTTGAGCCTGCGTGTGCCCTTTGGTGTTCATCCACTTGGTTCACACAGATATATGCAGATTTTGTATGCACACTAAATGCAATGTGCACGCAGACTTCTACCCACAACAGCATGTCACTTACGTTTGTGTAGACCCCTGTGGCCATATTATTAACTCATCACCACATAGACAGAGTCTCATGGATGCGTTACTCAGATTTTCAATCTTGCATGTGTCCCAGCTCCAATCTGAAAGGCTAACCCATCATTTTCTCTGTGAGAGTGATTACATTCTCCGATGATTCTGATTTTCTGGAAATTCTGTCACCTTCAGTCCCTCACAATAGATGAAGATAGAGAGTGCTGGAGGACTTTTCATCTGGCAGAACTGTATCAGGATAAGGCTCCTCTTATTGGGGATAACCCCAGGATTATTTGGTTTCCTCCTCCTCTCCCAAACATAATCAAGCAAGGCCAGAGCATAATCTCAGAACCCTTGCTAATCAGGATGGAAGAAGAAATGGACTTGGGAGCGCAGGTATCTGAAGGTCACAGATGCTCGCATGACCTCTAATTCAGTATTATCACCTGGGGAACATTACAGAGTTTCTGGGGAGCTTATCATTTGGATTGTCTTATGGTTCCCAGGAAGTATGTGCCTACTCTCTGTGTGACAGATTAATCTCTTCTAGTCCTGGAGCTCAGTCTGTAGATACCTGTCTCCCTCCAGACATGTGATGCCTAGGATCCAGGACCGAACTACCCCATTCATCTCTTTTTTCTCCCACCAGACTGCAATTACCATTCTTCATACAACCCTCACGGAGGGAATTTGGGGTAAAAAACCAAACAAACCAAAAACAAAAACAGAGGAGAAGTAAGCAGAAGTGAAGGGACAGAAAGAGAAGGGAGAAGGAAACAGACTTCAGTGAGCAGGACTGTGTGCAGGACAGGGTCAAAGCCATCGTGCATGTAGGGATCTGAGTTGTAGCATTTGTGGGAGAAAGGCTGCCCGACAGCCCCAGGAACACAGCCTTTCTCATTCCCAATGGGAACTCACCCTGTGGGGGGTCTGGATCCCTGTGCAGAAAAGAACGCAGTGAGAGAAAACCAATACTCGCTGAGCACTTTGAGTGCCAGATTCCTTGCCAGGAACTTCTATCTATGTTCCCAGTGAATCCATGACAGTCTCCCCAAGGTGAGCCTGCCTCTTAGAGCTTGGAAGTAGGTGATAAGGCCCCATCTGAATGAAGATCTGTAAGACTCTCTAATGCCTTGTTCAGTCTTTTTTTTTTTTTTCTTTTAAATGTTTTATTATATTTCTGAGAGAGAGACAGAGAATGAATGGAGGGTAGAGAGAAAGGGAGACAGGCACAGGATCCAAGCAGTCAGCACAGAGCCTAATGCTGGGCTGGAACTCACGAACTGTGAGATCATGACCTGAGCCCAAGTTGGATGCTTAACTGATTGAGCCACCCAGGCGCCCCGCCTTTTTCAGTCTTTCAGACAATTTTGAGGTGTTGGAGAAAATGCTGAGAAGGAAAACAGAATGCGCATTTCTGGATGGAGATTTCAAAGGTACTATCGAACAAAGAGGACAGATAAGGCAGATTCGTGTGGCAATAAGATGCAGAAGTACGTGTCTCCAGTGCGGGACTCCAGTTCCTCTGCACTGGGATCCAGAACCCCTCATTTCTCCATAGCCACGGAGGGACCAGAGTGGTTTAGGCGAACAGGCCCTGGAGGGGGTGAGGAAACCTGGCATTTTCCCTAGATGGGGCTTGCCCTGTCCATATGAGCTTGGGATGGCCCAGCTGTCCATCTAGATCGAGACTCCTCCCCTTTATCACTGGTTTTCATCATATAATCCTTTATGGCTCTGAAGTCCTTTTAGTTTGTACTTTCTAGTTCAGGAGGAATGACTGGGAAGGTTGGCTACAGAGCTGCAAGAAGGCAAAGACAGGCCGAGGTGAAGTTGGCAGTGAACAGAGAAGCTTTGCTGATGACCAGTGTTTGTAATCAGGGTTTCTTTCCTCTTAATCTCCCGAGTGACTTCTATGTTTGAGGATGTGTTAGCTCAGCTGTTAGTTTGATCCATTTTGTAGATTGTGAATACCTTGCTGCTGGGTTTCTGAAATCTGCCTGTGACCTGAGCCTACTTACCTCCCTGACCTGCTAATATGTCAGTGATTCATAGAAACATGGACCCCCAGTTCACTGAATCTGCAAAGTGAGCGCTCTGGGGAAATACAGTGCATGACCCAGAGTCACATGGTAGTGGCAGAGATAGAACAGGACTCCCCCCCGTCAGGGACTTGGCATCTGCTCTCCTCACTCTAATAAAAAGCGCCATTCTGCTAACCCCCAGGCACTCTCTCCTTCATTTCCCCCACCCCTTTCCAAGTTCCACCCTTTCTTAGAGCAGGCTTTAGGAGACTCAGCTAGCTACCTGCTACTGGGTTGCAAAACTCACCAGAAGCCAGACAGAGGAGACACTGGGGAAACAATACACACTCCTCTCCCATCTGCTAGAGTGAGTTCATGCCTGCTCTTTTGTATCTAATTCTAAGCCTCTGGAGAGAACAAGTGATGCTGGCTTTGTGACTGAAAAAGCATCAGGAAGGTTTTCGTCTCTAGAGATCCTTAGTCCACTGAGAGTACAGCATGTGCTCTTGTACCTGAAAAAGTGATAATTATTTAGCCAGTCCAGTTGTCTCCCCAGTGGGAGGCAGCGTCTGTGATGAATGGGCAGGCCTGTTAGAGATGAGCTCATTGTTGTTAAGGGATCCCAGGATTTTGTAATCTGTTGACCAAGCCCAACAAATAAGGTATACTCAGAAAATAACTATAGTTATTTTCCTTTTCCAGCCCCTTTGAATGGATTGAATGTGGCGAGTTCTTTCCTTTCACCTTGGATGAAAACTGACTTCCTAAGACTTCTGGTCACCTGCAGATGATAACACAGCCTCTGGTGAGCTGGTGTGTGTATTCACAGTGCCCAGGCTCATATAACAGTCAAAATTCCAGGGTCTAGAGTCACCCCATTTTTCCTCTCCCATCAGTTACTCGCTAACCATGGCGTTTGGCTTGTTCTTCCAAAAGGAGACAGAAGAGAAAGTGAATGATTCATTATTCATGCCTGTTTCATTCAGCTGCTGTCATGTTTAGTAGGAGTGTGAAATGTTTAGACCTGATCCTTTTATTGTGTTTCATAGATTATTGAGGGAGCCTCTTTCCATAGTTTACTTCTTCTTCACTTGGAGTAAATTAATGTCTCTTACTCTGTGTGGCTGTCTGTGACTTCATCCAAATACAGATCACCCTTGTAGAAGCCTATGCTCTGGTGGGCTGGAGCTAAGACAACACCATGGCCGCTCTCTCTACATACAGCTCATCCAGGAAATGCTTACCCTGACATTATTGCAACAAATAGCTTCCTTAGAGCAGTACTAATCTCTCGTGCAAAAACAGTAAGAATGAAATGTCAGTAGATTTAGAGGCATGAGAAGGAACCAGCCGGCCATGTTTTTCTTTCCCCAAAGATTGGGGGAAAATATGTCTCCTGAGTAGAATCTTTGAGGCCTCTCTCTGTTGACCCAAGGTAAAGTGGGTAGTTCCTCTCTATCTCTTTCTCTTGGGTGTGGGTGTGGGGCTGAAGACTCAGTAATTTTATGATCCTGTCAGAAATCTTTACTCACATTTTCTAATTCGCAACTTTTTATAAATTTTTAGGGAAGAATTTTTCATCTCACCCATATTACCATATTGAGCTGGATGACCGATTGCTTCAGTGTGACGTCCTCTGCATTGTGGGATATTTAGTGGCATCTCTGGTCTTCACACAGCAGATGCTCCACCCCAGTTATGATGCTCCACCCCAGTTATGATGCTCCTGAGGGAATAAATTACTCCTGAAATTGAGGAGGTTGAAATTTGGCTAACAGATTCTCTGAAAATTAATTCAAAATTTCCATGGCTTTTCATTAAGGATCTAGAACCCAATGTAATCATGTGGTGGCCATCTTGAGATATGGAGAGTGCATTTAAAAATTCTGCTCTGTGTGTACACGCACATACCAAACTTAGATAGATTGGTGTTTCTTTCCTCAAAAGGCCATTTTCTTAGCTGCATTTATGCCATTTGAGATTTGCCTATTTTCTTTATCACACCCCTCCCTCTGCGTGGATTGTAGCTGAGTGCACGCAGTGCCCTTCATGCTACTCTGTCTGGCCATAGCTGCCTGCTCCTCAAGTTCTGACATTGTTCAGAAAGAGTTGTTATCGCACCTGCTGCAGATTCTTAAACTAGTCTCTTTCTTTCATGTTTTGTGCTCCTGTCGTCGTGGCCACGTCATTTCCTCTGCACAGAACTTTGCCACCTAAGCCCTTCCTGCTGAATCCCACAGCTCTAAGGTTCCTTGTAAGCTTTACCTGCTCTGTGATTCTTTTCCCGACGTGTTGACCTTTTACATAACCCTGTAGGGTCTTTTTGTGTCTTCATTAGAGTTTATCAAATACTACTGAAAATCTCAGCCACTTTAACTAAATCATGGGCTCCATGCTATATTCATTGCTTTATCCCCAATTCCTAGTCAGTACCTGGATCGTTGTTGTGTTTTAGAATGAACGCATGAGTAACATTATTGTCAATGTCATAATCACAGAAACTGTGTCTTATCCAGAGTCTGGCCTGGCTTTGTGTGATATAGGAATTTATCACCTGTTGTTTCAAGTGACCCATGGAGTTATACACATTCAGGGAAATACCCAAATGATTCCATAAATTAGCAGTTGTCACATAGAGTCTCCGATATCATGTCCATTTATTCTCATTCACTGGTTTTCAGAGTTTCTGTAAAACTCAGATATTGAGCAAGATTTTCTGTGATGAAATGTAATATGGGCAGTGCAACCAGTCATGTTCAGAATAATACATGGGATTTGAATCTTTCACCCAAAGACTTTGAATCTTGCTCTGGCACAAGTGGATTTTTCCCAAATACTTCCGTTTCCTTTATCTTACCTGAAATGTTGCTGGTGTTGTCAGTGAGAGGATTTCCTCCCAATTTTCAGGCTCCTCAGAGCAGTATTAATCTCTCATGCAAACAGTAAGGTCACCACAAAGGTCTCTTTAGGGTCTCTGAAGAAGGAAGTAGTCTGGCCTATCATCTCCTCATACTATATCGTGGGGGATCAATAATATTTTTTCAATAAAATGTGAAAGAACAAATGAATTAGCCGAAGACCACTACTATGGATCTAGTCTGTACCTATACTTGATTAAATCTTTCACACTCTGGTACTTTGCACCCATATTAGTGCCAATTGACATATAAAAATTACCAAAAAAACCCTCAGCATATTAAAATAACAAACACTCCTTATCTCATTAAATTATGAGTGCATTGTGTCAACAGACACATAATCATATGCTCAGCATCATTAATCATTAGGTTATTGCAAATCAAACCCACAGGAAAATATCTCTTTACAGCTACCAGATGGCTGGAATTAATAAGTGAAGAAATAGAAAATTTAGGTAATGATGTGGAGAGAAAGGAAGGCTTGTGCACTATTGGTGGAA